>CM068755.1:15816960-15927338 GCA_035084275.1 Hydrolagus colliei | reverse complement strand
TGGTTGCCTCGCAAGGCAGTTCATTTTCGGTGCGGGGCGAAACTATTTACTGTTGTTACTCTTATTATTTCCGATTTGGGGAAAGAAATCGACACGTTTTAATGCCCGCTGGCGTAAGTAACACCATTAAAAAAAAAAGTACAGTATGTACGAGGAAAAGTTCTTTGGGGTAAAAAAAAAGACACACACAAGTGTGTTTACATCCTCTGAATTGCACTGCGATTATGACATAGGAAGGAAACCCAACTTCCTGTAAAGCACAAGCCACAGGAAGATACTTCTGAGCTGATGGGGAGACAGAGAGATTCATCGCAGACACTGTAGCCCCAGCTCAGTCCTTCGCGATAAAGAAATCACCGTCCTTCTTGCATTCGATATAGCGTCCGATCACGTCCTCGAGACTTCTCAAAGCGCATCACAGAATATACCACAGAGTGAACTGGCTGGAAATATGTGTACAATGTGGGTGATATCGATATACAGTATATATATATATATATACACACGCACACAGACATCAACCAACCCCCTTTTTTTTAATGACAATGAAACAATGAAAGTCCCAGTTTTAAAATGTGTTCTGTAGTAATTCTCACCACATACACACACACAATTACAACCCTTCAGATGAACGTGAGGAATGGTTGGTTGGAAATTCTGGGGGAACGGAGAGTGGGGGGCAGATTGGAAACTTCCTTTGGAAGATAGGGAGAAGGAAGGAAGGAAGGAAAGGAAGGAAGGATAACAATTTTCTCTCTCTCTCTCCCTTCCTCCCTCTCTCACTGTCTCTTCTAAGCCTGGCTGAAATTGGTACCTTTGGTACCAATTGGTACCGCAAACCCGCCCCTGGAATAATAAATAACTATATTCTGTGCCTTCATCAATACTGTACTGTCAGAAAAGGCGATTTACACTGAGATTTACACTGACTCTGGTATTCCAGAACTAGTTATTGGGCCATTGCCTTTCCTCCCACCCCTCACCTCCCTCCCTCTCTCTCTCCCCCCCCAACACACACACACACACACAAATGGATGTATTTGCTTCTTCTCCTCCATCTTCTGAACCCTCGAATCTCACAGTTAATAAGATAAGGTCAGGAACTAGCGCTACAGGATGGGTGGGAATAAACACTCACACACACTCACTCACACACTCACTCACTCACTCACTGCACTCATACACTCACTCACACACACACTCATTCACACAGACTCATTCTCACACACATGTACACTCACTCACACACACACACATGTACACTGACACACTCACACACTCACCCATTCACAACTTACTCGCTCATTTACACACACTCATTCACACACGCTCATTCATTCACACACACACTCATTCACTCACACATTTTCAACACTCATTCACACACACACATTTACTCACACACACACACACACATTCACACACACACTGATTCACACACACACACACTATAACCTGGGAAGCTGGAATCATTGAGCAGTCTGAATACAGTAGTATATTAACATTGTATAGTATCTCCCCCCCCCCACCCCCACGCAAACACACTCATGTTATCTCACCCCCAGCCACATAACCCACAAAGCCCCCCAAGCCCCCACCCTCACATCATTGCAAACATCATCCCATTCATCCAAAATTGGACTCTTGTCAACGTAGGGAAGCCAAGGTCTCTCTCTCTCTCTCACACACTCCCTCTCCACCCCTCTCTCCCCCGCCTCCCTCCCTCTCCCTCTCCTCGCCTCCCTCCCACTCCCTCTCCCCCTCCTCCCTCCCACTCCCTCTCTCCCCTATCCCTGTTCTCCTTCCCTCTGTGACTCCCTCCACCCCTCGCTCTACATCCCCCCCCCCCCCCCCATCCCCGTTCTCCATCTCCCTCATTCCTCACTCTCTCCCCTGTCCCCGCTCTCCCTCCTGCCCCCCTTCATTCCGCCACTCTCCCCCTCTCCATCCATATTCCTCCCTCTCTCCCCCCCCCCAACCCCATCCCTGTTCCCGTGCCTCTGGCTCCCTCCCTCTCTCTTATCCCTCCCTCACCCCCTCTCTCACAACCTCCCTCTTTCCATCCTTCTCTCTCTCTCTCTCTATCCCTCCATTCTCCCTCCCTTCCTCTCCCATTCCCTCTCTCTCCCCCTCCCTCCCATCCCTCTGTCCCCCTCCCTCCCTCCCATCCCTCTGTCCCCCTCCCTCCCTCCCATCCCTCTGGCCCCCTCCCTCCCTCCCCATCCCTCTGTCCTCCTCCCTCTCCCCCCCATCTCTCTGTCCCCCTCCCTCCCTCTCCCTCCAATCCTCTCATCCCCTCCCTCCCTCCCTCCCCCCCATCTCTCTGTCCCCTCTCCCCCTCCCTCTCCCTCCAATCCCTCTCATCCCTCCCTCCCTCTCCCCCCATCTCTCTGTCCCCCTCCCCTCCTCCCTCTCCCTCCAATCCCCTCTCATCCCCTCCCTCCCTCTCCCTCCCATCTCTCTGTCCCCCCTCCCTCCCTCCCTCTCCCTCCCATCTCTCTGTCCCCCTCCCCTCCTCCCTCCCTCTCCCCCCCCCTCCCCCCCCCGCCCAAATCTACCTGTTGCGCTGTCCCGGCTGGTCTGTGTCTCCGCCTCGATGCTGTGTCCGCTCCCCCTGACCTGTTTGCCGGCCACGGCAGCCGGCGGGCCGGTGTGGCTGACGAGGTGACGAGGGGGGGAGACGCCGGGAGACCGAGGTTAGAGAAGCCGGAGCCCGGGGAGCCTTGGGTCTGGGCGAGGATCCCCGAGGCCGGGGGGGTGGGGGGTGAGGGGGGGTGGGGGGGGGTGGGGGGTGAGGGGGGGGGCCTGGCTCACGGGCTGGTGGGGGGAGTTGAGTCATCAGACTCCCGGCAATAGATGACTCCGCTCTGGGGAGACGTGGATACTGGGAGCGCAGCCCATGGCAGAGCGGCCGCCGCCAGTTCTTCTGCCTTGGTTCCTCTCTCTCTCTCTCCCCCCCCACTTCTCCTCCCCTCTCCCTCCTTCTCTTCTCCCCCCCACACCTCTCTCCCCCCCTGTCTCTGTCCCTCTGTCCCTGTCCTGATGGCTGGTGAGTGGATAGGGAGGGAGGGAGGGTTGGGTTGAGGTGGGAGAGGTTGGTGATGGGACAGAGAGGAGAGGAGAGGGTTGGGTACCCTGGATCTCTCTCTCTCCTCTCTCTCCCCTCTGTCTCTCCCACTCACTCACTCACTCACTCACTCACTCTCTTCCTCTCTGTCTCTCTCACTTAGTCTCCCCCCCCCCCCCACCCCTCTCACACACTCACTCACTCACTCACTCCACCTCTGGTCACTTAGTTGGGTGCAAAGCAAAGAGATGAAAGGTGAGTCCACCAGCTCACAGCACCGGTCTCTCTCTCTCTCTCTCCCCTTTCTCTCTCTCTCCTTCCCTCTTGTCTTCTCTCCCTCTTTCACTCACTATCCCTTTCCTCTCTCCCCCCACCCCACCAACCTATTCCTTCTCTCTCTACCCCCCTTCTCTCTCTCTAACCCCTCTTCTCTCACTCTACCCTCTATCTCCTTTCTCTCTCTCCCCACCCCCTCCCTAACCCCTTCCCTCTCACTCTCTACCCCCCCCCCCACTCTCTCTCTCTCTCTACCCCTTCCCTCTCCACCCCTCGTCTCTCTACCCTCTCCTGTCTCTCTCTCTCTCTCTACCCCCCCCCCCCCCACTCCTCTCTCCCTTTCCCCCACCCTCCTCCTTGTCTCCCCCGCTACCCAGGTAGATGAGGAGGTGTATAATCCCGGCCTCTATCTCTCCATCCAACCTGCCATCCGCAATGGGAAGCCAGACCTGACCTCCCCCCACCCCTCCTCTCCTGCTCTCCCCTCCCCCCCCCCTCTCCCGGGGTAGAGAGAGAGGAGAGAGAGAGAGACCGGGGGAGTCTATTAGTCCCCCTCCCCCTCTCTCTCCCTCTCTCACAATCTCATGGCTCTCCGAACATCTCTCTGGCAGCCTGGAGTGAGGAGGGGGGAGAGAGAGAGAGAGAGAGAGAGAAGGGGAGGGAAAGAGAGAGGGAGGGGTAGAGAGAAGGGGGGAGAGAGAGGTGGGGTGGGGGAGAGAGGGGGGAGGGAGAGAAGTGGGAGAGGGAGAGAAGTGGGGAGAGGGAGAGAATAGGGAGGGGGAGAGAGAGAATGGAGGTGGGGAGAGAGAGACTGGGAGAGGGAGAGAGAGACTGGGGAGGGGGAAGAGAATGGGGAGGGGGAGGGGAGAGATGGAGAGAATGGAGAGGGGGGGGAGAGATGGAGAGAATGGAGGGGGGTAGGGATGGGGGAGGAATGGGAACACAGAGAGAGAGAGGGAGAAAAGGTGGGGGAGAGAGAGATAATGAAAGGGAAAGTTGTGAAAAATGAATGGAAGTGAAAGGTGAGGGGTGGGGGGGGGGGGGGGGGGGAGAGAGAGAAATGCGAGAGGGGGAGTGATGGGGGAGAGAGATGGGGGGGTGGGGAGATATGGAGAGAGGGATGGAGAGAGAGAGAGAGATAGAGGGAGGGAGGCGGGAGGGAGGGAGGGAGAGAAACCAGAGGGGGGGGGGGGCGGGGCGGCGGGGCGAGATAGAGGGAGGGAGGGGAGATACGAGAGGCTGCGAGTGTGTGGCCGGGAGGACAGACAGTGAGAGACGCACCTCTCCGCCCCTCTCTGTCTCTGTCTGTCTCCCCTCTCGCTGTCTCTGATTTGTTTGTCTCTCTGTTTGCCTCTCTCTGTCTCTCTCCCTCTGTGTGCGTGTGTCTCTCTCTCCCTCTCTGTCTCTCCCTGTGTCTCTCCCCTCTCTCTGTCTCTCTCCCTGTCTCTCTCCCGGGCCCTCTACCCCCTCGCGTCCGGCCCCTCCTCTCCCTCCCCCCCGCCTCCCTCTCTCCCCCTCCGCCTCACCTCCGACCTCCACTAACGTCAATACAACTCTCTGCCCGTCCAACCAGTCAGTGGTGAGCAAAGCCACACAGCGGGAGATTCAAATCCAGCCAGCCCGACTCCCTCTCTCCCTTCCTTCCTTCCTTCCTTCCTTCCTTCCTTCCTCCTTCCTCCTTCCTCCTCCCCATCCATCCATCCATCCATCCCTCCCTCCCATCCCTCACTCACTCACTCAGTCACTCACTCACTCACTCGCCTTACAAGTGTGAAACCTGGGTTTCAAATCCAGGCAGGTCAGGGCATAAACCGCAAGTTTCTTTATTACACACACACACACACACATATACCTGATAATAATCTATCCCCCCCCCAAAAAAAACCTATAATAAATTGGTCATTTTCAATCCACGACAGGTTGTGGGGGAACGCTGCTGTGCGCCATCAGCTGCCGCGTTTCGCTCTCCCACAGATATATATATATACTGTATATATATATATATATATATATATACACTATACTATACTTCACTTTACAGTATATTCTGCTAAGCGCTTCGAGACACGGTCTGGAAGACGTAAAAAGCGCTAGATCAAAACGCAAGGATCATTCTAAATGGATTCGAACACAGGACTCGTGCGTAGTCACTAACGCAGGTAATGATAATCTTTACATTTGATGCAGCGTTTTTCAACGTCTTCTAGACTGGGTTTCAAAGCGCTGCACAGAACATATACCGTGAAGTGAATTTGACTGTATGTATTGGCGGGAGAGCGAAACCCGGCAGCCAATTGCGCACAGCAGCGTTCCCCCGCAAACAGTCGTGGATTGAAAATGTCCAATTTTTATTAGTGTGTGGTTTTTTTTTTTGGGGGGGGACGGATTATTATCAGGCGCATGTGTGTGCGTGTGGAGTAAAGAAACTTGCCCGAGGTTTCACCCTGACCTGGCTGGATTCGAAACACAAGCTTCACGCGCTTGTAAGGCGAGAGAGCGAGCGAGTGCTCTGACCACCGCTGAGCTACAGGTAGAGAAGTGAGCAGGGAAACACGGTCCAGTTCATGTTCCCGGTGTAGACTTTGTATGAGCCAACTCAACAATCAGCTCCCGTTGGATGGCATGACTAGGTCTATGTACTGTAGTCCACTCCTTTGGTTACAATGCAGTTGGAAAGCGATCCCATCACTGACACCAGCAGTCCCTCTCTCGCCAGGTCACAGACAGTTTGCAGTAGACTCAGATATAGTCATTATTGTGGTAAATGCCGTTCGTAAATACTGTGATAACAGTTAGGATTAGCGGGACAACATTTTGTCAAAACTTCTAGGCCTTTGTGGAGCTCCTGTAGCTCAGTGGGTTAGAGCAGCTCTCCTTACGAGCACGAGACCTGTGTTCGAATCCAGGCAGGTCAGGGCGAAACCTTGGGCAAGTTTCCTTACTCCACACACACACACACACACACACACACACACACACTCACACAGCCTAATAATAATAATAATAATAAACAATAATATAATTGGTCATTTCATTCCACGACTTTGTGGGAGGGAGACGCTGCTGTGCGCTATTGGCTGCCGTCGTTTCGCCCACAAATATATACAGTCGCTTCACTTTACAGTATATTCTGTGAAGCGCTTTGAGACGTCGATAAGATGTGAAAAGCGCTATATCAAAAAAATGCAAGGATTATTATTATTATTATTCAGCCCAAATAGTCCATACGTCACATCGGTCTCCGCCCACTCTACTCTCTCTCTCTCTCTCTCTCTCTTCCTCTCTCTCTCTCTCTGTTATACAACCTCCGTTCCCTTCTCCCTCTTGGTTAGAAACGGGACAAGGGTCAAAGACCACGAGCCGATCGCCATAGGGAAACTGTAAAAGAAGTTGTTTCACAAGATGAAATGAAACCGCATAGGTTTGCTGGCTAGCCTCCAGTGTCACATGCAAATCAAGACGCCCATTTAACCATCCGTCATCCGAAAATCAATTCACCTTGAGGCGGGGGGGTGGGGGGGGAACATAGCTTTACTGCCAAAAGACTTCACCGGGGAGTGACAAATAGTATCAATACCTTTCAATTATCACTGGCTAACTACACATTAAAAACGCACACACACACACACACACAGACACAGGGAACTCTGTTCCAAGGTTAGTCTGAACAAGCATAGAGTCGCAGACTTTAATCTGGTAAAGTTCTGACGTACGATCGAATCAGATTAGAGCGGAGGGAATTCTATTGGTCTCAAGCGCCGCCCTCCATCATTTGTTTCTTCCTTTGAAAATATATATATATATTTTTTTATCACCCGCCCCCCCCCCCCCCCCCCCCCCCACTCACACTCACAAATCTTTCCTGATGTTAATCACCAGGCTTAACTGTATTTCCCCCTTTGTTTGAGATCGGTCGCGGTCGAGGGCTTTGTTTGCTAAGTAGAAATAGCTGTTACAAGTAAGATTAAACATTAATAGTGTTTGTATTATAGGGTTAGATTACACAACCTGTTTAACCACATGATTAGCCACTCACTGGGAAATGTCACGGGGGTGGAGGGGGGGCGGCGGGTGGGGTGGAGGGGGTACGAGGGATTGTTTGCAAACCACAGCCCTTTTAAAAGGGGATTTTTACAATTCTTTGCGCAAGTCACTGCGGCAAATGCACTATTAAATGAAAACTAACACTGGCGTATATTGAAATAAAGAATCGTTTCGGGTCTGACTCGAGAGGCGATATGGGTTTGGTGGAATAGCGGTACACTCATAGTAGATGTCCAGCATTGATACTGATAGCAATAACAATCCTTGCGTTTGATACTAGCGCTTTTCGCGTCTTATCGACGTCTCAGAGCGCTTCACAGAGTATAGCGTGAAGTCAATCGACCGTACGGTTGTGGGCGAAACGCGGCTCAAAAAAAAAACCAATCCACAGCCTCTTGCCGCAGCTGTTAAATCCTCTCTCGGGTGCACCTTTGGTACCTTTGAGCGCTACCGACAATAATTGGGTCACTCAATCCGCGGCCGTTTGTGGAATGCTGCCGGGCGCAACCGGCTGCTGCGTTTCGCCCGCGCAACGTACAGGCGACCCACTTTACGGTGAATATTCCCTGAAGCGCTTGGAGACGCCTCAACCATGTGATCTACACGCTCTGCAGTCCATCGATATGGCCGACCTGTTAAAACCTTCTCAACAACAACGACAGCGCCTTTCAACGACAAGGAGGACGTCCCCGATTTTCTCACCCAAGAACAGGAGAAAAGCTTCACATAATAATATTAATAAGAATAAATATCAGCATCTGATTTTGAACCCAAATGCTTCCTGTGCAATGGACTCTCAAATGTGCCAAATTGAAAGCCAACTGACACCCTGGTGGTAGAATTGAAACCGATTTCAGTTCCTTTGATTAATTCCTCTCTCCCTCTCTGTGAACTGATTGATTCTTTCTCTCTCTCTCTCTCTCTCTATCCCCTATTAAAAGGGGTGGGGGGGGGGGGGTTGAAAAGAGGTGGAACCTTCTGCCTTACTCTCCCCACTCCCTCCCACCACCCCACCCCACATACACACGGAGATTTTAAGTTTTTTTTCAAATATATACTGTATACCTCAGTGTTTCTATGGGTGGCTATTCCAATCTCAGTCTCTGTCTCATTCCCAGCCCAAATCCCACACCAAACAAATGTTTTGCTTCCCACACATGCCAAAACAATTCCCCCTCTTATCTGCCTCTGTTGTGGTGAGGTGGATATTAACTTTCTTTCTCTTTTGATAGCAAGAAAAACATACACAGAAAAGTAATAAAAACCACAAGACCGGTGGCCATGCATTAAGTCGCCTTTTTGTTTAAAAACTGTGGACAATTTGCCCCCAAGAGTGAAAAGTGGGGACACAAGAGAGAGAGAGAGAGTGTGTGTGTGTGTGTGTTTGTATGTGCAAATGGACAAGGGGGTTGATTGTGAGTTTGACACAGAGGGAGATAGAGAGGGAAACGTTAGGGAGGGAGCGAGAGGCAGCAAAAAGTGAGTGAAATGGACAAGAGATTTGATTGTGAGTTTCACATAGAAGGAGGGAGAGATAGAGAGAGTGAGTGTGCGAAATGGACAAGAGATTTGATTGTGAGTTTAACTCAAGAGGGGGATAGAGAGAGAGAGAGAGAGAGAGTGAGTGAAATAGGACAAGTAATTCTCACTAGGGTCTCTGTCTGACCTTCCATGGACCGTTCCTGAGACTCTTGCTCCCCATCGCCGGCTCTTGTGTCTTCCTCTCCATTTGTGGGTCTTTCTTGGTGGGGGGGGGGGGTGTTTTTTTCACCTGGATTGGCTCATATTCCTCTTCATTCCACCCACCCCTCCCCTTCCTCCTCCTCTCCCTCCCTCCCTCCACTCACAACAAGATCCACAGCATCAAGTCCAGGGAGGAGAGGAGAGAAGAGTTGAAGATGTGATGATGAGAATGATTTGGTTGTTGTATGGATGGGATGAATTTATATATATATATATATATATATATATACACTCAGCAAAAATACCCCCCCCCCCCACCAAACTATCAGTCCAGAAGGAATTCCATGCAAAGTGGGAGGGGGGGGGGAGGTCAAATAATACAAGTTACAAAGATTAATTCACTAACAACCCCTCAATGTGAGACTCTAGCCCTTTAAACAAACAAAGTCATTGGAACATGATTAAATGTCTCTCTCCCACCCCCCACCCCTCTCCCAATTCGCCCGACAATTGTCTCTCCTCTCCTTTACCTCCTCCCCTCAACTTCCTATCTTTCTCTCTCTCTCTCTCTCACCCCCCACCCCCCCAACCCACTCCCTCCACTCACTTCTCTCCCCCTCCCTCCACTCAACTCTCTCTCTCTCCCCCCCCCCCCACCTCTCTCACTCTTTCTCTCCCCACCTCTTTCTCTCTCTCTCTCTCTCCCCCCTCCACTCACCTCTCTGTCTTTCTCTCCCCACCTCTCTCTCTCTCTCTCCCCCCTCACTCACCTCCCTCTCCTCCCCCAACCTACTCTCTCTTTCTCTCCCCCAACCCCCAGGAAAAAGTTCCTTCCTAAACTCTACTGTTTGCTGCTTTCACACAGAGACACACACACACACTTAGTTGTTGATCTGAATGTTACTGTAGAACAACAAATATTCTCTCTGATAGATAAGACACAGAAAACCTATCTCTCCCCTCCCCTTCCCCCCTTGTCTGATCGTTGGAATGAGTTGGAACCAAAGAACTGTCTACCCAGAGAACTTGCCTCTCTCCACCCACTCACTCACTCCCACCTTATAAACCACTCCCCAGACAGCTGGAAATATCTATCACTCCCACATACCGAAGTCTCCCCTGATCTCTCTCTCTCCCTGTGTCTCTCTCACTATGTGTGTCCTAGCTATCGCTTTCACTCTTCAGATAGCCTGAAACGCCCTCTACAGACCCAGGACTTCAGAGAGAAAGGGAGAGGGGGAGTGTTGATATTGTTCTGTCAGTTAGTTAGTTAGTTAGTTAGTCAGTCAATTAGTTAGTTAGTTAGTTAGTTAGTTGGTTGCCTGGATGGTGAGATAAAACAGAGTTTGTTTGGCTGATTATTATGCAAACGTTATTATTATAGGTTAATAATAATAATGTAATAATAATCCCTGTATTTGATGTAGCCAGCGCTTTTCACACCTTCTGGACGTCTCAAAGCGCTTCACAGAATACTATACCGTAAAGTGAATTGACTGTATATTGTGTGGGCGAAACGTGGCAGCCAATTGCGCACAGCAGCGCCTGTCACCCCCCCCCGTCGTCGTCGTCCCCACAAACAGTCGTGGATTGTAATGACCAATTTATTTTTTGTTGTTGAGAGATTATTATCAGGCGTGTGTGTGTGTGGAGTGAGGAAACTTGCCCAAGTTGCTCCAACACTTGGAGTTTGTGTGTGGATGACCTGGCTTTAAAATTTGCGTTTGTTCTTTTTTTTTTTGCAATGTATATATATTTTGTGGACGACGAGTTTGCAGGGCTACGGGGATGGAGTCGCGGAATGAGATTTCACCCACAAATGTATCAAATGCAAGGATTGCTTTTATTACTATTATTTGGACAGCTCTTTTAAAAAAAAGTTGGTTAGAACTATGATCCTATTATATATATATATATGGTGTAAATCTTTTCAATTCATTTCTTTTCAATTTCAAAAGGATTGATTTTTTTCTCTCGTCTTGGGAGTCGATGCGTTTGTTTTTGGCAGCTGGGATAATAATAATAATAATAATAATAATCCTTGCCTTTAATATAGCGCTTCACGGGAATATACCGTAAAGTGAATTGACTGTATGTATTTGTGGGAGAAACGCGGCAGCCGATCGCGCACAGCGGCGTTTCCCCCCCCACCGCCCCCCACAAACAGCCGTGGTTTGAATTGACCGATTTATTACTGTTGTGTTTTTTTTAAGGGATTATTATCATTAGGCGATGGTGTACATCGCAACAGCCACTCGCACACTCGTACAGACAGGGTTAACAACTTGAAAGCAAACGATTGCAAATTAATCCTCTTTAAGACAGTTTGTGCGGGAGGGAGGGAGCAGACTGTATGTGGTTCCCTCTGGTGGCTGTCAGTGAGAGCAGCGGGATATCAGTGTCACACCAAATCAGAGACGAGAACAGATTTGTTTTGGGGAGGTCCGGGTGTCTGACACATGCAGAAAAACCCATCACATGTTGCTTCAGAGTCTCCAAACCTCACCGAGAATTCCCCGCATCCCAACCTACACATGGAAATCCCAGAGATTAGACCGTTGAATACACAACTCTGCTGTCTACCTTATGGTTAGAGCCTTGCAAGCGTGAGACCCGTGTTCGAATCCAGGCAGGTCAGGGGCGAAACCTTGGGCAAGTTTCCTTACTCTACACACACACACACACTAGTAATAATCCCTCAAAAAAAAGCACAATAATAAAATTGGTCGTTTCAATCCACGACTGTCTGTGGGGGACGCTGCTGTGCGCAATTGGCTGCCGTGATTGGCCCACAAATATATACAGTCAATTCACTTGACAGTATATTCTGTGAAGCGCTTTGGGACGTTGATAAGATGTGGAAAGCGCTCTATCAAATGCAAGGATTGTTATTATTATTATAAACTAACTCAATACTGAAGCTGCAACATATGTGCGCGCGTGTGTGTGTGTGTGTGTGTTTTTTAAACACAAGGAACCTCCAGAAGTGATTTACACAAAACAATTTTATTTACGAGTAAGAAACAAAAGAGTAAACAGTAAATCGCAAGCCACCAGTAAGCACATCCATGTAAACAAGTAAAAGTAAACCATTGAATTATTTCCTCGTTAAACTGTTTTTTTTTTAACAAGCATGGTTTCATTCCAATGTATCAACTGTATCTGTTCCTAGGGTGTGTGGCGTGAGCCAGCATTAAGTCACCTTAGAAACACTGGATTAAACTCATTTATTTTATCTCGAGAATCTCTGCTGTTTGAACTCACCTTAGTTTGTGAATATATCATTGAGTCGGTTAAGAATAGGTGATCTTCCATTGAGGAACTTTTCACCCGTTCGCAGTGCGTGCCACCTCACACTAGCCCCCGGTGTTTGAAAGAAACCTTTGTAAACTCCACTTGAAGACTTAAAAACAGATTTAATTTGAAAATAAATTGCCGGGATGTTCATTCTTAGAAAATATGGATGGGAAATGGCTGACTGTGCAAAGTAAACGCTCGCTGATTGGGGATCTACAGTAAAATCACTCAGACCCCTAAAGCAAACTGGCAAATAAAAATCACAGACAGAAAGAAAAAAAAATGGGCAGCACATTTTAAAGGATTATTCCCCACATCCAAACTAGGCCCTAGCCATTTACTCTGAAATAATCCATCACGTTTCATTATTAAGAATAAAAAAAATCCCAGTTCCAGGAAGCAGGAAATGTTTGGAAGATAGCCAGAGGACCATAGATGCAGATGAATGATTGACATTTAACCTATTTCCAAAGGTGGTGGTTGAGGGGTGGGGTGGGTGGGTGGGGGAGAAGGGCAGGGAAGGGAGGGAGGAAAGTGGGGGGAGAGAAGTTTGCGGACTTTTATCTGAGGAAAATTGCACTCGTCAAAGAAAACCCAATTTCATGCATGCGTTGGACTTCGTGTTTAATCGCTCACTCGCGCGTGTGTGTGTGTGTGTGTGTGTCCAACCCCTTTGGATTCCACACAGACTCGCCTCCTCCCCTCAGTCAAAGTACGACTGTAGAGTGCCACGGCGACGGATGTCACTGGTCCAGCAATGGAACCCGCCGCCCATTGAATTGGCATGACGAATGTCCACCTTCACTGTTTTAATTCCTGTGGAAGAAACACACACACACACACACACACACACACACATATTAAGGGAAGGGTTTATAACTCAAGAAACACGAACACAAGGAAGAAACAATCAAATCCCCCAAAAAATCCCCAGCTCTTTGCGTCTCTCCCACAAAATATAGCTCCTGTAGCTCAGTGGTTAGAGCACTCGCCTTACAAGCATGTGAGACCTGTGTTCGAATCCAGGCAGACCAGGGCGAAACCTTGGGGCAGGTTTCCTTACTCCACACATTTGCCTAATAATAAGCCCTCAAATAAAACCGCACAATAATAAAATCAGTCATTTCAATCCACGACTGTTTGTGGGGGAACGCTGTTGTGCGCAGTTGGCTGCTGCGTTTCACCCACAAATATATACAGTCATTTCTCTTTACAGTATATTCTGTGAAGCACTTTGAGACGTTGATAAGATGTGAAAAGCGCTATATCAAACGCAAGGATTATTATTAGTAGTATATTATATTATACGGTCAATTCACTTTACAGCATATTCTGTGAAGCGCTTAGAGACGTTTTGAATAGGTGATCAAACGTAAGGAATATTATTATTATTATTCTTGGTGTGCTCCAGGGCTTTTGTGGGAAGAGCCTTAAGGATATTGGGAGATGGGAATGGCAAGATGTACTGTTACGATTTTAAAACCCCCAACAAGTAAGGAATTGGGGGAAAAAAAATGAGTTACCCAGTTTCTCAAACATCTTCTGAATCGTAGTCTCGTTCGAGTCGACCATTACACGTTTCTCATCCAACATCAAGACGTTCATGGAAAGCCATTTGGAAGACATCCACAAGGGGTGGTCTGGAACGTGAGGGAACGCAGATCCGGTTAGATGTGTAACAAGGAGTTACGTACTTCCAGACTATCAACATAGCGCAACTTAACGTCAACAGCTAGTTCCAGCGATAATATTTTAGTGAAATGAGCAAACATTTTTTGCTACCAGCAGCAGCGCCCAACTGCGACGGCAGCAACATCTAACGATCCGAAAAGGGTCTTTCTTTCAGCGCCTTGTGACATACGCCTGACGTGAAAGGTCGTTATACAAGCGCAACGTCGTTGTTGTTGACGTCGCTTCTTATTTACCATCTGGCATGAGAGGGGTTGGAGGTTTGACGATAGTCCAGCCAGCTTTTTTGAATAAGTCAATCTGGATAACAAGGGAAGACGGTGACAAGGTTGAAGTTTTGAGCAATTTCTAACGCACGCTACCCTCCCACAACGAAGACTTCGCCGCGATCAAATGGCACTCAGCGGAATCACATCACGGTGTCATGTTGACTGAGCAAACTTACTTGGTGACAAGGGCGGTCTGGGTTAGAAAGGACCAACCCGGGTCCAATGATATTGAAGGTGGCGTCAATGTGCATCGGGTTGGGATCCTGGAAGGAAATGGTGTGCACCCTGTAAGTGGGAGCCAGGTGTCTGCGCATCCATTCGATCCCCATGAAATTAGTCACCTAGGAAAGAGAGCATTTCATGGTTACAGCCCCTGACGTTTTTGTCCAACTATCAATGTAATAATAATAATAAGAAGAAGAAGAATAATAATCCTTGCATTTCATAGAGCGGCTTTTCACATCGTATCGACGCCTGAAAGCGCTTCACAGAATGTACTGTCAAGTGAATTTACCATGTATTTGTGGGCGAAACGCGGCAGCCAATTGCGTACAGCAGCGACCCCGCCCCCCCCCCCCCCGCAAACAGTCGTGGATTGAAATGACCAGCTTTTATTTATTGTGGTTTCAATGAGGTGATGATGGCGCTATATAAATGCAAGGATTATGATTATGATGATTATTATTACCTGGCTCCTTTGCACAAATATGTCCTTGCCCGCCCTGATGAAATCGGCAGCGTCAAAGCAAGGCTCGAATTCAGTGGTGACGAACTTCCCCTGTGCCGCTAGCTTGTGTCTGTCCTTCACGGAGAGAATGGGATAATCCTGTAACAGAGAGAGAGAGAGAGAGAGACAGAGTAGAGAGAGAGATACATCACTTGACTTAAGCACAGACGGATCACATTGTCAAACAGACTCACACTTTCCTGCTCCGAGCAAATCATTGGGTGTGTGGTTGGCAGTGCAGTTCATAGAATCATAGAATTGTACGGCACAAAAGGAGGCCATTCGGCCCATCTAGTCTGTGCCGGGTTGTGCACATTGTTTTTGCCAGCTTGCAAAGTTTGGTGCTTTGCCCCCAAATTTAATGCCAACTCGCGGATCAAGTTGGGTTGGGTTGCATTGCGCTGGGTTGGATTGGATTGGAAACTCACCAATCGAGATACCTCACCAGGGGCCTGTGTCCTTCCGCTCTGAGATAGAGCAAGGTTAATGAACTGGTGCTATAATGATAATCCTTGCATTTGATATAGAGCTTTTTCACATCTTATTGAAGTCTCAAAGCGCTTCACAGAATATACTGTAAAGTGAATTGACTGTATATTTGTGGGCGAAACGCAGCAGCCAATTGCGCACAGCAGTGTCCCCCCCCCACACACAGTCGTGGATTGAAATGACCAATTTTTATTATTGTGTTGTTTTGGGGGGGACGGATTATTATCAGGCGTGTGGAGTAGGGAAACTTGCCCAAGGTTTCACCCGGATGTGCCTGGATTCAAGCACAGGTCTCACACTTGTAAGGCGAGTGAGTGCTCTAACCACTGAGCTACAGGGAGCCATGGACCCTTTTACACAATAATGTCACAATCCACAATCGAGGTGGTTTTTTTTCCAATTCTCAGCCGGTTTGTGGGACTTTGCACCCCAAAGACTTACCATGTCGTACAGCGTGTCTGACATTTGTGGCTTGGGAGCAGTTGTCCACTTCGCCCCACGGCGAAAGTAATCCTTGATGAGTGACCGGTATGCTCTGTATTCAAAAAAGCGAGCTCGCCAAGCCATCGGCGCTTCAATAATCTCATTCCCAACCACCAGCAAAATATCCCTTGGCATTGAGGCGTACATCCCTGGAGAGAGGAAAGGCAGTCAATGATAGGGCACTTGGACATGTTACATTCAACTGATACACAACGAGTCCTGTAGCTCAGTGGTTAGAGGGCTCGCCTTACAAGCGTGAGACCTGAGTTCGAATCCAGGCTGATCAGGGCCAAACCTTGGGCAAGTTTCCTTACTCCTCACATGCGCACACATACACCTAATAATAATTCTTCCAAAAAAAAACCATAATAATAAAATTGGTCATTTCGATCCACGCCTCTTTGTGGGGCACTGCCGTGCGCAATTGGCTGCCTCGAATTGACATACAGTCAATTCACTTTACAGATGCTTTGAGGCGTCTAGAAGACGTGAAAAGCGGTATCTCAAATGCAAGAATTATTATTATTATTATTATTATTAAGGGCTCATTCAGATGATTCCACACACCATGTTAAATTTAAACGCGAGTTTCAATTTCATAACGCACACATATAGTTTGTTACATTTTGTGTTCATTGAGTTGATCCACTGCAAAACTGGTCCACTATTCACTCGGGAGACAACATAATAGTGTAGGACTCAACATGTCGAGCGACCGCTCGGAATGATGGAAAGCAAAGTGGATGGACTTCGGTCTTCAAATGGTCGAGCAAATGCTCATGTACTCTTGTGAACCTCACCATTTCACGGACGAAAAAGAAAACCCATTGGGTTGGCATTTTGAAATAAGGGAAGAGATTTTTACCAGTGGATTGGAAATCTGGTGTATTGTACTTTGTGGACCAGTCAACGATATCGGGTCTTTTGACATTAACTCCCTCTGCTCGCAGTATGTCACACATTATTTCGATCTCACTGACGGCTTTCTTCACATGATCCGCGGGGAAACTGTGTCCTCCGTACTGCTGGTAAAAGGGCCAGTATTGCTCGTATGTGTTGGCCTGAAACGCAGAACATTTGGAGATAGGTACTTTGAATGTAAACAGGGCAGATTAGAGATTCGGGAATCGGATTGAACTTTCTCTGAAATCAACAGTGCCTCCAAAAACACAGTCCAGATATCTGAAATTCTACCACATTACGGGCTCTCGTCCTGTAGCTCAGTGGTTGGAGCACTCGCCTTACAGGCATGAGACCTGTGTTCGAATCCAGGCAGGTCAGGGCGAAACCTTGGGCAAGTTTCCTTACTCCTCACACACACACACCTAATAATAATCCCTCAAAAAAAACCACAATAATAAAATTGGTCATTTCAATCCACGACTGTTTGTGGGGGACGCTGCTGTGTGCAATTGGCTGCTGCGTTTCTCCCACAATTATACTGTACAGTCGATTCACTTTGCAGTACATTCTGTGAAGCGCTTTGAGATGTCTAGAAGATGTGAAAAGCGTTACATGAAAAGGATTATTATTATTATAGTGCTGGTGCTTTAATAAACTCTGTTTCAACGTAATATTCTACATTGTTAGACCATACATATTGGTGACAATTATAATAGCAATCATACTTGCATTTGGTATAGCTCCCTTTCCCATCGGGAGGATGTCTCAAAGCGTTTCATTCAATTGCAACAATTTATCTCTGGAAACTCCAGAGGTCTAGGTGGGATGTATGGAATTCTCAGTTTGGTTTGGAGGCTCTTAAGCAATGGTGATGATGGGTTTCCACATGTATCAGACACCCGGCTGACACGAAAAAACTGAAAGTGACACAAACGTATTATGGACGGCAGCTGTTGAAATGTGAGCAGCGAATTAGTGAGACGTGGATAGTATCAAGCATGCTGTACGTGTAACTTAACTCCCTTGGGGCTACAAATACTGTAATGGAAGAGGCTAGGGAGTTCATTAAGGCTGGATTTGACTTCTGGTCAATGGAAGGCTAACTTGCCTCCAAAAAAGAAAGTGTTTTCTCTGGCATTGCAATGATCAGACAAGTGCTTCTGAACTACATGTGTTTTTTTAATGCAAATTACAAGGTCTATGAGAAAGTATAGTATCTAGAAGCTGAAGTCAGAGGTTAACAACCTGACTCGAAAGATAAAAATCGTTCTTCAAAGTGAAGAAACCAAATCTCTCACACAGGCTATCGTTCAACTAGTGAGGAAACAATAACATTACATTTGTATAGCGCCTTTCACGTCAAGAGGACGTCCCAAACCAACAAAATGCTGAGGCAGAACAGCAATTTCCTTAAAAGTGCTTTAAGACTCATTGACTTTACAGACGCTGTTGTCAAATGCAAGCATTATTAATTCCAGTGGGAGTCAGTGTGCTGGGAATACCCGATAATGTCACAGGTACCCACCATTCATCGAGTGTCAATTTGACCCTGAATCAGAAAGTTGTGGGTTCAAGCTCCATGTCGGGACTTGGAACTCATATAGTTTAAGATGACACTCCAATGCATTGCTTGAGGTTCTGTACATATGGATTGTGCAAAACATCTCATTTTCAGTGTTATACTTCGTTATATATTTCTGCAGTATTTAGCCACAGAGACGCACAATGAGAGGCCAGACGCACCTTTACTTCCACCGTAAAAGGGGGCACGCAAGCATTCTCTGGTCTCCCAACGATCACTTCTTCCAAAGGGTCCCATTCGTTGTAGGAGCTGACGGGACATTCTTGGGGCACAGAATTGGGGGGGGTTTTCAGGTCGTCATCTGCAGCAAAGGACCTCTGGGCAGCAGCACTAGCCTGAGAGCTTTGGAAGGCTTTCTGCACCCAACTTGTAACAGCTCTGCCAATCTGAAAGAACGAGGCCAAACACATCAGCAGGTTCAACAACAACAACAACGTGGATTTATACACCTTAAGCAAGTTTTGTTACTCCACACGCCTCTGTTCACCACGAAGTAAGTAGGAACCCGGCTGTTAGTCGATTGGGTTTATATCTAATAATTATTATTATTATCTCTGCTAGTTATAATTCCTTAAAAAAAAATCTAATTTGGTCACTCAATTGTTTGTGGGACACTGCTGTGGCTGCCATGTTTTGCCCACAAAATGCACAGTGAATTCACTTTACAGCAAATGACAGTGAAGCATTGGGGATGACTCAATGACATGATAAGATGCTGTATCAAATGCTAGGATTATTATTTTTATTAGATATAAAGCCTTTCGCAGAGGTGATAGGGTTCACTGAAGAGTGAGAGGAAGAGGGAAACTTTAAGGGTTTTGACCAAGTGTGCAGTACTGTACCGGCAAAGACTTTCAAACATATAGAAAGAAGGAGCGCAGTGAAGGCATTTTGAGAGTAGGAGGTCAGCGACTGAAGACTCAACCACCAATGGTGAGATGGATAGATTGAGGAGCACACAGCAGACCAAAGTGGAGAGATAGAGAAGTTGAAAGCTTGAAGGGACATTCAGAGAGTTAGTAAATAGCAGGTCATGAGAAAATGGGTAAAAGTACTGTATCACAGTAGAGTGTGTAAATACCCAGCATCATATACTCCAAACTATTTTGGTATCGACAGATCAAGATAGCGACTGAGTAAAAAAATGAATGGTAGTCCACTGCCTTGTAACCTGATGGTTATTCATATACTTACATAAGTTCATTCTGGTCACTCCTATTTCAAGCTTAAATAGACCGATGGCTTCAGGATATTTTATTACAACCAGGCTGGTCTGGTAGTAACCCACAGCTGTTAAAGGACAGTTGTTGGCTAGGCTATCATTGAGTTAAACAGTACTATTTATGGTAGGGTGGAGAGAGGTCAAACTATATAGGAATGTTGGTGGTCAGAAGAAATGACTTGGCACAGAGAGGATTGGCGGATTGGAGAATATTTGATCACAAACGCGATGACATTCGAAAAGGAAATTGATAAATATTGGAGAAACAACATGTGAAAACGGTAAGAGACAAGAACGGGGGAATAAGTTCAAAGAGGAGAAGCTAGCACAAGCCACAAGATATTTATTCTGTGTTGAACATATTCTACGATTCTAACCCGCGTACCCACAATAATAAAATTGGTCATTTCAATCCACAAGCGCAATTGACTGCTGCGTCTCTCCCACAAATTATACAGTCAATTCACTTTACAGTAACATTCTGTGAAGTACTTTGAGACGTTTAGAAGACGTGAAAAGCGCTTTATCAAATTCAAGCATTATTATTATTATTATCATCCATCCATCCCATTTGTAGATGGGATGCATGGAATTCTCAGCTTGGTTAAACACAAAAATAACAATAATAATAATAAAACCAAAACATTTCTACTCAAGCACAACTGTGTCACCTAAACTGGCTGTTCATAATGAACATATCCGTGGAGCTTACAACAATTTGTTACTGTTTCTAGTGACATCAAATACAATGCATCTCACATAGACCAATGATATGAGTGGTCTATGTGGTCTATAGACCAACTCCAGTGATGGGAAAGAGAGGGAAATTGCTGACTTTTTTTGTGTGTCTGTTGCACATCTATTCCTGTAGCTCTACAGGATGGTTAGAGCACTCGCCTTGCAAGCGGGGAGACCTGGGTTCGATTCCAGGCAGGTCAGGACGAAACCTTGGGGGCAAGTTTCCTTCCTCCAAACACATACACAACACGCGCCTGATAATAATCCCTCAAATAAAACAATAATAAATTAGTCACTTCAATCCACGACTGTTTGTGGGGGATGCCGCTGTGCGCAATTGGCTGCCGCGTTTCACCCACAACTATACAGTCAATTCACTTTACAGTATATTCCGTGAAGCGCTTTGAGATGTCTGGAAGATGTGAAGAGCGCTATATCAAATGCAAGGATTATTATAATTATTAGTATTATTATTATTCTCACTTTCAGCACTGCAGGCTGTGGCTGCTAAGGGCTAGGGTTAGGGTTAGCTTCGCAGGCAGGACATTGAGTTTAGGTACAGACCCCTTCAGGTCGGAGAGAGGTGATTTAACACTGACCGTAACTCCTAGGAAATGGGCAGACTCGGCACCTCTGCTACCTCCACGGAGACACCTCACCCTGATCATGGTCCCGGTATCTCTTCAAGGCCGCTTGATATCTTCTCTCCTGCGAATTGGATAGCAGAGAGTCGCTGCTGGAGTTGGGCAAAGCGAAACGAGACCCAGCGAAGTGAGGCAGGTTCCTAGCAGTGCCTAGTACTGTACTGTAGTAGTGTGGGTGTGTGTGTGTGTGGGGGGCTTCTTAAGCCATCACAAGCCGCTTCTCATTGGCTGCTATTGACAGAGTGGCTGACGCCAACGAAACTCAAGCAGAATATTTCCCAAATTAGAAGTTTCGTCTTGTGGGTGGAAAGGAATGGACTCGCTCGTTGCTGAATTTGTCTCGCGAGCCGTACATAGTAATTCTACATTATACCATAGTGGAGTTTTAGCCACGGTGTGAAAAGTGAGCAACTGAGTTTCATATGCTCCACCCAACCGTCATGTAATAATAATAACCCTTGCATTTGATATAACACCTTATCACATCGTTGATTACCAGACAATCCAGACCTCCATTGATGGCTGTCTCGGTTCTAATACTCCGATGCCAAACACGTCTGCTTGATGCCAGTTTAGCTCAGATAAGACTGCGCTTACCTTCCTCTCTCCTCTCCTCCCCTCTCAGGAGTCGCGTTGATAGTTTGGTATAAAGTTACATAGTGCGTAACGTATAACCCAGGGTGTTAATCCTTGTCGATTATTTCTTTTCTGCGTGGAGGTGGGGTTGGTGGGAGGTGGTGGTGGTGGGGTTGTGGGGAGGTGGCTTTAAGCACGGTCGAAGAGGAGGTTTTGGGGCAGCACTTGAAGTGGGGGAGAGAGGGGAGGGCAAGGTGGGAGGGATTGAGGGACAGTTTTCCAGAGTTTGGGAGGTGCGGTGGCTGAAAGCGCTCTGAGACGCCGTCCGGCGTGGAGGGCGCTATATAAATCAAAGTTGTTGTTGTTATTGTTGTTGGGTTGGACGCACCATTTACATGGAAAGTTGGAGTTACATAAGGATCGATGCTGTGAGCCTGATACTCCCTCCACCTTCCCTCTGTTTCCTTAACCGTGCACTGGACGGACACTGAATGATCATAAGATTAACTGCAACACATAAGATGGAGTTCTCGGAACTAATACTGAGAGTGAGTCATTCAACAGGTGACTGCACCTGTTGAATGACTCACTCTCATTAGAGTATCATGCAATGTGCTCCCATATTGCCTTCAGCCCTTATCCGCCCATGATAACTATTCCTTGCGTTTCACGCAGCGCTTTTTGCGTCTTCTAGAACGTCTCAAAGCGCTTCACGGAATATGCTGTAAAGTGAGTTGACCGTAAAATAATAATACAATAATGTATTTATGCAACGTGTATATATATTTATGCGGACACGGCAGCCGATTGCGCACAGCAGTGTCCCACAAACAGTCGTGGATTTAAATGATAAAAAAAAATCTTGAAGGGATTATGAAGGCGTGTGGGAGTAAGGAAACTCGCCCAAGGTTTTGCCCCGCCTGGAAGCGAACCCAGGTTTCACGGTTGTAAGGAAATTTTCTAACCACTGAGCTACGGGACTCCAAAATAATGATCGATTCCATAATGAATACTCGAGGTCCTTTGGAGTAACAACTGTAAATCTATTATTTTATCTATGAAACCATAACTTCTCAGAAATTTGTATTTAAAAACATTTCCAACATTTCTCCAACTTCAGCGCCTTGGATGTCCACCCGACGTGAAAGGCGCTCTATAAATGTAATTTATACAACGTCTTGCAGAGTTGAGCAAGTCCATACCTTGCAGATTTATTGAAATGACCAATTTATTGTTGGTTTTTTTTGTCTAGAGGGATTATTATCCAGCGTGTGGAGTAAGGAAAGAAAGGGAAGGGAGTTTCTCCCAGTATCCTAGCCAACAATCCCCCAAATCAAATGTGTCACTCACTCCATGGCCACAAAATACAATCAATCCACTTTACAGTCAATTCTCAGTCCGACTGCCTGTTCGGTAGACTCCACTAGGTGGTGGTGTTTGGGTATTTTAAATTACTCTTTACTGAAACGCTGTTATGCTTGAAGCCTCAAGCACAACAGTGTTTTTCACATCTTCTAGATGTCTCAACGCGCTTCACAGAATATACTGTAAATTGAATTGACTGTATATTTGGGGGTGAAACGCGGCAGCCAATTGCGCACAGCAGCGTGTCCCCCACAAACAGTGGTGGATGGAGTGACCAAATTCTAATATTTTTAAAATTTTAAGTGATGAATAATAGCAGTAATAATAATGCTTGCATTTGATATAGCGCTTTTCACGTCTTCTAGACATCTCAAAGCGCTTCACGGGATATGATAATCAGGTTGTTTAAGATCAGATGATGACTTTATGACGACTGGATTTTAAAATGAAACTTTTTAACCATAATCACCAATTCCTTTCATTCAGTGTATTTCTCTAAACTTTATTCAAATACAGTATTCGAGACACCGCAGGCGATACTAGCACTCAAATAGGTGCCAAAAAGTTTAAGTATAAAGTTCTAATAATAATGCTTGCATTTCGTATAGCTCTTTTAACATCTTATCGACGTCTCAAAGCGCTTCACAGCATCTACTGTAAAGTGAATTGACCGTATATTCGTGGGCGAAACGCGGAAGCCAATTGCGCACTGCAGCGTCCCCCACAAACGGTCGTGGATTGAAATGACCAATTTTTTATTATTGTGGTTTAGAGCTTCAAACACTGTGAACGTTGATACCCAATGCAAAGTAAAACCTCTTAATTTACCCCAATTCTGGCCAGCACATTTATAGCATAATGTTCAAATCAAATGCCCCCCATCCCTAACCCCCACCTCGACAAAAAAAACAAGCCATTCAAACTCTCTGCTTTTGTTAGTCTGGAAAATGAGGCAGCTAAACTTTCTCCAATTAAAGGATTTATTTTGACACGAGTGAAAGTTCCTCCCCTTCTCTTACTCAGGCCCAACCCTCTCTTTTGCCTTAAGCAAATAGTGTGAAACTTACCCTCCTTCTCAAGCCACCAACCCTCTAAAGTATTCAACCCCCCACCCCAACAGAGAATGTTTAACAAAGTCACATCTCCAGCGCTGAGATTTCCCGAGTCAGGCCCTCATTTAACCATGAGTGCAGATCAGTGAGTTTCTTTTTGACAGTCGGGATTCATTTCATTGTGAAAAGCCACTGGAAGGTTGAAAAAAAGAAGCGAGAGAGGAAGGGGAGAGCCGTCGTCATCAATAGAGATCTTGGCAGGGAAGTTGAGTGAAGACAATCTCACTAAAATCGTGGAATTTAAGACGGCATCACCACCTACCTTATCTAATCGGATCAAAGACTTCTTAATCCAATTGCAAAAGGTCGGTTGGTGGGTGATTGGTTGGAAGTGGTGGGGAAGGAGAGGGAGCAGAAATCCATTCAGGAATTATGTTCGCTTTGTGCATCCTCCTGGCCGGCTTGCTGGCTTTGCTAACTCTGCTCCTGTTCCAAGTTTACTTGCCTTACCTCGGGCAAGACCTGAGGTTTGTGGTCGGATTATTGACAACGGGATTCCGTTACGCGGTGAAGAATAAGAAGCGAACCCCCGTGACCGTACTGGATCTCTTCCTGGACAACGTCGCAAAGCGTCCCCACAAGGCTTTCCTGGTGTTCGAAGACCAGGTCCTCACTTACCTGGACGTGGATAAACGCAGCAACAAGTTGGCGAGGGTCCTGCAAACTCAAGCCGGGCTGGAGCAAGGAACCACTGTGGCCATGTTGATAGGCAATGAACCTGACTTTGTGTGCGTGTGGCTGGCGCTTGCTAAACTGGGATGTGCCGCAGCCTTTCTCAACTACAACATCAGATCCAAGTCTCTGGTCCACTGTTTCCAATCCAGTGATGCTAAAGTGTTGGTTGCAGGCTCAGGTAAGTGATGGCAAATCTTTCTTCCTTTATTTTTTTGCAAACCTACCCTTCGCCCTCCCCCCCCCCCCCCCCCCCCGCCCGTCCCACCCACAAACATTTTTTATTTATCTTATTAAGGGAAGTCCTCTCGACGTGAAAGCCGCTCTGTAGCTGTATAATGTTGTGGTTGTATTTGCCCTATTATCTCAAAAAAAAACTTTGCTTCTTCAAGACTTATTATTTTTGTTGATATAACTTACACAATGACTTGGCACATGCAATTATTCGTATAATAAAGTATTTTAAGTATAAGTAGTTTATAATATACAGTACATAATATATTTAGGAATCTCATATGTATTATATATATGTGTGTGTGTGTATTAAAAACTACCTATATCTAACTTAATGAAACATAATAAAACGTTGGGTTGCCACGTAAATGCATTATAACAATTACTTTGTGATTCCAGAGCTTTTGGGACATTCCCCCCCCCCCACCCCCCAGCTGAATGTAAATGTAATAGCGTTCAAATGATTAAAGGGAAAATAAAATGATTGTTGTTGTACTCTTTTTATTGAATTGCCAGGGATTAAGTCAGTGTCAGTTGAGGCTGATTGCAGTGTGTGCGTGTGGTGTGGGGGCAATAAATATATTAAATTTAATATTAAATTAAACTGCAAATAAATACTCTTTGTTTTAAAACAGACATGAAAAGCACTGCTTTAATAATAATAATAATCCTTGCATTTGATATGGCGCTTTTCACATCTTCTAGACGTCTCAAAGCGCTTCACAGAATGCGTTGCGAAGAGAACTGACTGTATATTTAATGCAAAGATTATTTATTATTAATAAAAATTGAATGAACTGTTGAACCTCACTGGAAATAGCGTGGAAAAAAATCCTTTGGTTACCCTCACCAAGTGTCCCTTTCCCTTATCTTCTCCCTGCCCTTAGCTGGTGGGGTCTCACATTCTTTATGGAGGAATTTGATAACCAGATGACTGTGGCATTTGGATTCTCTAAACTGTGTCCCTCCCATTGCAGGCACTTAACAAGAAAGCAGAAACAGTTCAATTGAAACTAACAACCCCACTGGCTGTTTAACCTTTGGCCCAAATTCAGGATTTTGAGTCTCTTTCACCCTCCCCACCCCCCTCACCCCTCCTCACACATACACAAAATATACATAAGCCATTTCTAAACCACGCAAGCCAATACAAGACAAAAACAGTACTTTGTAACATTTGGATATTTTTCTAACTTATTATAAAGGGAAAAAAATCCTGCTGTTTAATCTGACCTCTTGATGTAACCTTCTGTTGACATTCTTTCTGTTAAAACTTTCTGTGGCTGTCCTCCCGATGTGAAAGGCGCTATACGATTGTAATGTGTGTGTGTGTGTGTGTTTAGAGGGGTTCCTCTGCTGGACATTAACTGCCATCAAAAAATAATAATAATTTGGTCACTCAACCCATGACCGTTTGTGCGGCATCGCTGGGCGCAATTGGCCCCCAAAACACTCGGTCACTCCAAACCCCGTGAGGCGTCTCGAAGACGTGATGCATTTCTATATCGAACGCGAGGATTATTATACTCAGTCAGTCTCGCTACAGGAGCTTTTCTTGTATGGCATTGATTGATTGATTTTATCATTAATGTTTGTGTTTTTTTGGGGGTGGGGGGGACAAACAGACCAGAGGAGTTCTGTCGAGGAAGTCCTACCAGATCTGAAAGCGGGAGAGGTGGCTGTCTACATCTTGGATGATAAGTGCACCAACGATGGGATCGAGAGCCTCCACCAACACATTGATCAGGCGTCTGATTCCCCGCTACCCCTGGCCCTGAGATCAAATGTCACCTTGAAGAGCAACTTCATGTACATCTACACATCGGGAACAACAGGTACTCCAAACCATTTTCATTCCATTTTCAGGCCTCTAGCACCTGTGTAGCGTGGAGGTCAGCAAGCTCGTCTGCCAAGCGAAAGGACCCAGGTTTGATTCCCAGATGGGGCGCAATGTTCCTTATTTCACCAGCCTCTGTTAACTAAGCAGTAAACTGGTTTGGGCAGATCGCTTCCTGGGTGGGTGGGTGGGTGGGTGGGTGTAATAATCCCTTCAAAATAAATCAATACATTATAATTATTAGGTCCGTGCTCTAATGATGATGATAATAATAATCCTTGAATTTGATATATTTGATATTCAAGTCTTCTAGACGTCTCAAAGCGCATCACAGAATGTACTATAAAAGTGAATTCACTGTATATTTGTGGGCGAAACGCGGCAGCCAGTTGCGCACAGCAGCGTCCCCCACAAACAGTCGTGGATCGAAAATGACCTATTTATTATAGGCTTTTTTGCAAGGGATTATTATTAGGCGTGTGCGTGCGTGTGTGTGTGTGTGGAGTAAGGAAACTTGCTCAAGGTTTTGCCCTGACCTGCCTGGATTTGAAACACAGGTCTCGCACTTTTTAAGAGTGTTCTAATCACTTCGCCATGCTCTGACGTCTTTTTGTTACCTCTGTTTCTCCGCAGGTTTGCCCAAAGCTGCTATCATCAATCACGCTCGAGCTGTCCTCGCCGCCAGCTTCCTCAGCCTGTATAGAATCTCTGCTGATGATGTAGTATATGTCACCCTGCCTCTGTACCACAGCTCTGGCTCCCTTTTTGGCATCTGTGGCTCCATTCACCAAGGTAATGATAACGCAATCCACCTCCACCCCATAATAATAATAAAACTAATCCTTGCATTTGATATAGCGCTTTTCACGTCTTCTAGACTGTGTCTCAAAGCGCTTCACAGAATGTACTGTCAAGTGAATCAATTGTATATTTGTGGGCGAAACGCGGCAGCCGATCGCGCACAGCAGCGTTCCCCCCCACACAAACAGTCGTGGATTGAAATGACCAATTTATTCTAGTTTTTAATTTTGAGGGATTATTATTCATTATTAACAGTAAACATTGAATGCATTTGCCCCACACTGATAAGATGTCTTATAAACGTTCTCAAAGCCACTTAAATTTAAATCCCCATGACTTATTCCCATCACCATATTCCTATCATAATAACAACAGCAAAATGACATTTGTATAGCGCCTTTCACGTCAGGAGGACGTCCCAAGGAGCTGGACAGTCACTGCTTCAGCCCCGAGCTGAGAACAGGGTGGGGGAGATGGAGGGAAGGGGGAAATAAGGAGTTGCCAATGGGTCCATCGAAGAGGAGAGAGTCTTGAGGCGAGACTTGAAAGACCCACCTAATGCATGGTGCGGGAGGTTGGAATGTCAATGCCGGGTTTATAATAATCCTTGTGTTTGATATGGCGTCGTTAGCACATCATTGAGGCGTCCCACAGAATATTTCGCCCAAAAGTGGAGTGGCTGGCCATGTGTGTGGGGGGGCGGTGGGGGGGGGAATGGAGAGCAATGAAGGCGGTCGGAAATTCTGGCTGCGATTGTGTTTCTGAAGATCGAGTTTCCCTGTTTTGTTTCTTTTGTCGTAGGTACAACGGTTGTGTTACGTCGCAAGTTCTCGTCCAGCCAGTTCTGGGCGGACTGTCGCAAGTATAACGTTACAGTCATCCAGTACATTGGGGAGATCATTCGTTACCTGTGCAACGTTCCCAAGGTAAACATTTATCCGTCGTCGTCATCGCACTTGATCTAGCACGCCATGTCGTGACCAAAGAGAATAATAATAAGTTTGGGGGCAAGTTTCCTTAATCCACACACACGCACGCGCCTCATAATAATCCGTACCCAAAAAAAACACAATAATAAAAATTAGTCATTTCAATCCACGGCTGTTTGTGTGGGGGGGGGGGGGGGGATGCCGCTGTGCGCAATCGGCTGCCGCGTTTCGCCCACAAATGTACAGTCGATTCACTTTACGGTATATTCCGAAGCGCTTTATGAGACATCCGCTAAGATGCGAAAAGCACTACGTCAAACGCAAGGATTTGTAAACCCAGGAGGAGTGAAAAGATCCTGATTTCTTTGTGTGTGTGTGTGTGTGTGTGTGTGTTGTTGTTGTAGAGGGACAATGATCGGGATCACAAGGTGAGGATTGCGATGGGGAACGGCTTGCGGCCTGACGTCTGGAGGAAGTTCTTGGATCGGTTCGGAGATATCCGGGTTTGCGAGTTTTACGGCGCCACTGAAGGGAACATCGGCTTCCTCAACTACGTGGGGAAAATCGGAGCTTCCGGCCGCACCTGTTGCGTTTTAAGGGTAAGCGCCAAAATCTGCCGATTTTGCGACATTTCTAAGGCAAACAAGGCAAGGCAAACGTGTCGGAATTTCTGCCGACCTCAGGAACTCCGCTCCTGAAGGAGATCTTAATCTTACCCAAGCCACAAGCGTTTCGCCCACTGATATCCCGTTCACAGTAATATGGCGCGAAGCGCTTTGAGACGTGGATAAGATGTGAAAAGCGCTGTATTGAATACAAATATACAAATATTTATTTATTACACAACTATTTATTATGATTGTAGGTCAGAGATAGAGGGACTATTAATTTATCGCCCTGCCTTAGAGGAGCTCACAAAGGGACTTTGTGAGGGTGCAGAGAAGAAAGATTTCCAGTTTGGTTTGGTGCGTTCTCTGCCCATCAGATTGAACGGTTGAACTTTGTTTAGACTAATGATTAAAGGATGCCAAGGCCACTTGTGTGAACCTTTCCATAGAAATACATTTATTGATGATAACTGTGTGTGTGTGTGTGTGTGTGTGTGTGTGGTGGGGGGTTGTTGAGGGAGGGAGGTCACGTAACATGCATTTTTGTTTAGACCAGATGTTTTCAGGGCCTTTTCATTTATAACGAGGACTTTCATCACGGTTTGCATCGTTGCGGATCCATGCAGAAAGATTGCCTCAATGGATTTGCCTATTGTCTGTCTGTGTGTGAGTCTGTGTGTGTGTGTGTGTGGAGGGGGGGGGCGTTCACCTCTCTCAGACAGAGGTGTGAGTGCTACTCACTCCTGATCACAGTATTGTACAGAGAGATGCCTTCTTTCCCATATAGATTTATGGAGGTGGGGGGCGGTGGTGGTGGGAGGGAGACACGAGTGTGGGAGGCTGGTTCAAGAGGAATGTTTGGATATGAACCATTTTGGAAATCCATCCAGATCTCAACCATGGTTCTTCTTATAATATATTAATCTGATAATAATTTGATACAGCTAGCACCTTGAGACGTCTCAAATTGCCCCACAGAATATACTATAAAGTGAATTGAGTGTCCATCTCTGTGGGCAGAAAACGGCAGCCAATTGCGCACAGCGGACATCCAGTCACACCTCCTCCAGCTCAGGGTGTTAACCTGGTATGCACCACTTTCGCTCTGAATTAATAATAATAATAATAATAATCCTTGCATTTGACATAGCGCTTTTCACGTCCTCTAGACCAGTGGTTCTCAACCTTTTTCAGTAATGTGACCCCTTGTTAATTTTCAACATTATCGTGTACCCCCCCCCCCCCCACCCAACCACACACACCACCCCCTCTCATTCCACTTGCGTTTTATGACCAAGCTTTCCTTACATAACAAAATAACTAGCACATACAAAACGAGGAGAATAACAATTAAATATACAATTTGAAGGCTATCAAACGCTAAATAAGAGAGCGAAGTAAATCAATGTACCTGTACTCCCTGGAAGTCATTTTGTACCCCTGGTTGAGAACCACTGCTCCAGACGTCTCAAAGCGCAATACAGGAGAGTGAATATTGACTGCATATCTGTGGACTTCTGGTGCCTTTCCGCAGAAAATGATGCCCTTCAACCTGATTAAATTCGACCATGAGAAGGAGGAGCCATTTCGGGATGCCAATGGTCGTTGCATAGAAGTAGCGACAGGTAAGATTCCTTGTGTATCAAGCCTCACTGGCAAATATTGCAGCACAGGGAGCATCACTTTCCAGGGAGGTAGAATTACTGGTGGTACAAGGATTAATCCAGACTGATGAGCAAATGCCTTACAAGCGCGAGACTTGTGTTCGAATCCAAGGTAGATCAGACGTTCTGAGACGCCGTCCGACGTGAGGGGGGGTGGGTGGGGTGGGGGGGGGGCGCTATATAAATCAAAGTTGTGGTTGTTGTTGTTGTTATCACTTCTTCCGAGATGTCTCAGAGCGCTTCACGGAATAATACCGTAAAAGTGAATTGACATTTCCGGGAGGAAAGTGTACAGTTTACAGACGTGAGGGAGGCTCGGTAGTTTTTTTTTTTGAGTTTTTGTTGTTTGAAAAAACAATCAGGCCTTTATCTCATTGAAATGTCCCAATGTACTTTTCCAGTTAATTATTATGTCGCTGGGTTTGTAAGCAAACAGGTGGCGTTTTATGCATACTAAGTTGCTAACGCTGTGAGGTGAATGACTGATTGCTAACGGGATGAATCTTTTTCGAATCCCCCCCAAAAAACACAACATGAACCAAGCTCACATGAAAGTTAGCCACTCCGACAAAGCTATAGCCCCCACTCCTTCCGCCTGCGTCAACCCTCCCCACCTCCGTTAATCTATTGGAGCATCATCCTGTAATGTGATCTAAACTGACATGAGTTTTGCACCCACACAACCCCTGTCCCACTGAGCGAGACAGACCGACTGACAATTATTAACACTAACGCTGTGAGGTGAATGACTGATTGCTAACGGGGTGAAGTAACCGGGGTTTAACAGTAAGTGGCTTCCTTCGCTCGCATTCGCCCACAAAATATCCGGTCAAGCGCGTTGAAACGTCCGCCTAATGTAACGGCCACTATGTCGAATTGTCGTCGGGAATTGTTACACGGTATTAATAATTGTTAATCAGCGATCACAGCGACAACAACAAATTGCGTTTTTAGAGCGGGAGGACTTCCCGTGACCGGGTTTAGATAACGGTGTCTCCTGACAACGGTTAATATTTAACTCCCCCCCCCCCCCCCCCCCCACACTTTTGTGGCTGTCGCGGATTATCTATGTACTTTAATCAGAAGATTTCCCTACGTTGAACTGCCAAGCACTTTCAACAGCTTTTTACCTTTCCTCTACTTTGTCGGAGCCCAGGCATGGAGTGTTTACAAAAAGGGTGGGGAGTGGGGAACTCCTGTAGCTCAGTGGGTTTAGAGCACTCGCCTTAACAAGCGTGAGACCTGTGTTCAAATCCAGGCAGATCAGGGCAAAACCTTGGGCAAGTTTCCTTACTCCACACACACACACACACACACACACACACACACACGCGCCTAATAATAATCCCTCCTAAAAAAACCCACAATAATACAATTGGTCATTTCAATCCACGACTGTTTGTGGGGGACGCGATTCGCCCACAAATATACAGTCAATTTACAGGATATTCTACAAAGCGCTTTGAGACGTCGATAAGATATGAAAAGCGCTATATCAAATGCAAGGATTATTATTATTATTTAATATTGGCTTCCAAACGACCGTGCGTCCAACACCAACTGCGTTCACACTAAAATATCCCGCGGAGCCCTTTGAGACGTCTCGAGATTTTTGACAACCATTAGAATAATAACGATTCTTATTCTTATTAATATTAATAGGAGAGACGGGTCTCCTGATCGCAGAAATCACCCGCAAGCATCCATTCGTCGGCTATGCCGGGCACAGGAAACTGACGCAGAAGAAACGGTTACATGACGTGTTCCGCAAAGGAGATACGTACTTCAACTCCGGGGACCTCCTCTCCCTGGACAGTGAAAATTTCATCTACTTCCAGGACCGAGTTGGAGACACCTTCAGGTCAGACCCTCGGGATCGAATGCGAGATCCTCGCCTTCACTTTCGAGGCCATTCGCAGCCTTGTCCGTCCCCACCCACCCACCCACCCACCACCTCTCTGACCTACTGTCTCCCTACAAACCTCCTCGCTTTCTCCGTTCACCAACCTCCGGTCTACCCCACCTACCCCGCCCGGCCCACCCTACCATTGGTGGACGGGCTTTCAGCCTCTCTGCCCCCACACTCTGGAACTCCATCCCACACAGTCCCTTCGCCTCGCTCCCTCCCTCGCCTCCTTCAAGGCCGATCTCAAGACCCTCCTCTTTGAACGTGCCTACTGCTGCCCTCCCAACTCTCTCCCTGCCCTCCTAATTCTCCCTTTTCCTAAGAAGGGAAGCATGGGATAGAGTGGGGAGGGAGACATGAACTATTAATGCTGGAAAGGCATAGCGGGGTGGGTGAGTGTCTGAAGGAGAGAGTTAAGGGAGCCTTTGGGGTTTCATTTCATAAACGTTTCTCCTTCGCTGTCAGGTGGAAAGGAGAGAACGTGGCTACCACCGAGGTGGCTGACATCCTGGCTCTGGTGGACTTCATTCAGGAAGTTTGTGTGTACGGAGTGACTGTTCCAGGTCTGAGATCCGCTGGATTTTGTTTCTGCCCCCGCCCCCACCCACTCCATGCCTCTCTCTAATTACATTTATAATGCGCCTTTCACATCGGGAAGACGTCCCAAGATGGGGACCCGAGCATTGGGGAAGGGAAGTGGGGGAGGGGAGGGGAGGGAGAAAGGTGGGGGAGCGGCAGAAGGCACGATCGGAAAGGAGGGTCTTGTGATAATGGAATACCATACAGTTTACAAGCTAAGACTGTGTGAATTTCAGGAGCTCTTCTCTTCTTCTCACACACACACGCGCACACACACACACGCCTAATGATAATCTGAACCCAAAAAAAACAGTAGTAAAATTGGTCATTTCAATCCGCGACTGTTCATGGGGGACGCTGCTGTGCGCAATTGGCTGCTGCGTTTCGCCCACAAATACATACAGTTAATTCACTTTACAGTATATTCTGTGAAGCGCTTTGAGACTGACCGATAGGATGTGAAAAGCCGCTATATCGAATGCAGGGATTATTATTAGTAGCATTATTATTATTATTATTCTGCCGTTCAGAGCACGAAGGCCGTATTGGAATGGCGGCTGTTAAGCTGGAAGACGGCAGGGAGCTGGAGGGAGAGATTCTGTACAATCACGTGGTGAACCACTTACCAAACTACGCCCGTCCACGCTTCCTCCGACTGCAGGTACAACTTTACTAACAACTCAGTGTAAAATAATACCACGGCTGTCCATTACACATGCTAGGGCTCTTCAGCTTGTAGCTCAGTGGTTGGAGCGCTCGCCTTACAAGCGCGAGACCTGTGTTCGAATCCAGGCAGGTCAGGGCGAAACCTTGGGCAAGATTCCTTACTCTATACACACACACACACACGCCTAATAATAGTCCATCCAAAATAATAAAATTGGTCATTTCAATCCCTGTTTGTGGGGTCATTTCAATCCCTGTTTGTGGGTGAAATGTGGCAGCAATTGGCTGCCGCATTTCACCCACAAATATACAATCAATTCACTTTACAGTATATTCTTTGAAGCGCTTTAAGACGTCTAGAAGAAGTGAAAAGCGCTATATCAAATGCAAGTATTATATATATATATATATATTATACAAGTTCTGACGTAATCAAAATACGGGGCCCCCAATGTCAGTAACTGTCCATGTTCACCTTCATTTTACAGAAAACCATAGAGATCACAGGGACATTTAAACAACGCAAAGTCAGATTGGTGGAGGAAGGCTTCAATCCAACGACTGTCCAAGATCCACTCTTCTTCCTCGACGACAAAAAGAAGTGCTACACCTCGATGGACCAAGGGATCTATGATTCTATCGTCTCCAAACAGATCAAGTTATGAGACAAGACTATTTATCTCAACTCCACAACCCCTACCCCCCCCCCCAGCCCCAACATCATTTTAGTGACTGCACTAAGAAGCAATCCATACTAGATGTTCTGGGGGTGGAATGGGTGGGTCCTACACTAGGTGTAAAGAAGAATAAAAGCACAAAATCCTGAATGATTAGGAGACGCTCTGAAGTGAGCTCAGGAAGTGCCCAGCGGCCGTCCAATCATGGCAGCCGTCCTCAAACGTTCCCTGAAATATTTGCACAGAGCTATATATATATATATATATATATATATATATATACACACATATACATACACACATATATAGTTGTTTGGGAAATATTGTTATGATCGCGTAGACCTGCCGAATGAATGAATTCAATGGCTATAAATACAGAATCCAACTATTTTGTTGTATTCTTTTAAATCCAAGACCTTTAGAAACATTAATCCAACTGGGAACATGTTGAAAATCGTCTTTTTTCCAATTGAAACCCTTCACTTTACTCCCCTGCAACCCCCACCACCCAAGACCCCACCATTGTTTTTAAATTTCAGATGCAATTTTTAAAAAAGAAATTTCAATAAATGGCTGATTTTATACTAATGACAAAATACCGTTCTCTCCCACTGTTGTCAGTCGTTCGTCGTTTGTAAATGGGGATTTTTTTTTACAAAAGACACAAAATATTCGTCAAATTCTACATCCTAGACATTGAACAGACATTCATCAAGTTAGAATTCTCCAGTAGAGCACAAAATACTGAATAATAATATTCCTTGCATTTCACTTGGTGATGGTTTATATTTAGATAGTCAGTGACTGTGACTGCAAGCGTAATCTCCATTTTAATACCGTGCAGAGCAAAGTCTGACTTCAAGAAGAGAAAGCTTTCTGCTTTTTAACTCTCCCTCTTTAATGCTCTCTGTGTCTCTCAGGAGCTCTAAACAATCTGACTGTTCACTTCCAATCTGCAAGCCTTCTCAAACTCACACGCGGCCTCACTTCTTGTTCATTTCTGTTGGGTAAATAATATCTTGGGACACGGTTTATAGTTTGGGACATGAAAAGTGTACGCGACTCCCAGGCTGTTGAAAGGCAAACTGGATGGTCTTTACTGGATGAATTCTTAGGTCCCTTCACCTCGGTCTCTCACTTGCTCTATCTCTCTTCCCTCACTCATTTCTTTTCAGCCTTACTCACATCCTAGGTTCTATGTGGCCTGACTTTTCACTTTGGTGGCTAAATGCCAATAAACACTTGACAACTACCCATCAGTGGAGCTCCTGTAAGCTCAGTGGTTTAGAACTCTTGTCCTACAAGCGTGAGACCTGTGTTTGAATTCAGGCAGATAAGGGCGAAACCTTGGGCTAGTTTCCTTATTCCACACACACACACACACACGCCTAATAATAATCTGTCCAAAAAAATACACAATAATAAAAACTGGTCAATTCAATCCACGACTATTTGTGGGGGACGCTGCTATGTGCGATTGGCTGCCGTGTTTTGCCCACAAATATACAGTCAATTCACTTTACAGTATATTCTGTGAAGCGCTTTGAGACGTTGATAAAATGTGAAAAGAGCTAAATCAAATGCAAGGACCATTATTATTATGTTACTATTAGTACAAGAAAAAACTTAAGCAGATGCCGAGGGAGTTTGTTAACAGTCAGACTTGAGTATCTGATATGAGCGAAGAAATTCTTCAATCCGGAAGATTCACACAACGGAACCTAGCCCTTAAGGGAATCTGCCAAAGCTGCAAAACACACAGAGAGAGACTCCCGTCACCAAACTCAAGCGAGGAGTCCCAAGCGAGCTACACAATCGGGCATTGATTACTTAAGGGTTCAAACAAACTACTCAAGCAAAGCATACTGAGCATACTTTGGATAAGCAAATTCTCATCAAATCCCGGCACTTTACAGTGAAGCACTTTAAATTGGCTTCACAACATGATATCAAACTCAAGCATTTTTTTAAAAAATTCTCGCTTTGAATATTGTAAATCTCAAAACAACATAACTATGGTTCCCCTCATTCCCTTAGCTCAGTTGCAAGCAGCCTTCATTGCCTTCGGGAATACCACCCTTGATAATAGTCCTTGTATTTGTTATTAGCAGACCTTCTCACGTGGTGGTTCTCAAAAGTGCTTCACAGAATATATTGTAAAATGGCACGTTAACAACAACAAAATTATAGAGCGTCTTTCACGTCGGGAGGACGTCCCAAGGCGCTGAACAGTTAAGTCGGGGACCTGAGCAAAGGTGGTGTGGGGGTGGGGCGGGGGGGTGGGAGTTGGGGTAGAGGGAAGGAGAGTAGGAAAGGGAGGGAAGAGTGAGGAAGGGAGCAGAAGGCACGGTCGAAGAGGAAGATCTTGAGACCGGCCTTGAAAGAGGAAAGGGAGGAAGCGAGGTGAAGGGATTGCGTAATGGAATCCCAGAGTGTGGGGGGCAGAGAGGCTGAAAGCCCGGCCACCCATGGTAGGGTGGTTCGGGCGGGGGACACGGAGCAGGCCAGAGCCCACTGAACGGAGGGGACAGGCGGGCTGATAGGGAGACAGCAGGGCGGAGAGATAGGCGGGGGCAAGGCCGTGAACGGCCTTGAAAGTGAGGATGAGGATCTTGAATTAACACTGGACTGGAGAGATAGAGAACCTAACAGGAATTGAGAGTGAGGATAAATGAATTAAAAAATAATTTCCGTGGTCAACTTTTTCAACCATAAACAGTGTTTTACAAAATCATTACTTAGGAAAGGTTTTATTTGATACAAAATTATACAGTGCAGGTTTCCTCAATAACTTTGTGTATATACTTACTAAGGTAGCTTCAAAGAGATGGGGAGGAAATGAGAGTAAAACTGTGGATCTCACAAAAGCATATGATACAGTAAAATGCATTTTGAATTTACACGGATAAGTGAGTGAGGAAAGCACACCTGTAATACAAAAAGGAGCTGTCTCTCTCTCTCTCTCTCTCGCTCCCTCCCTCTACTTCATATCTCACTGGGTGACAATGTTTAACATAAACAGTATGTCAGCATTATCAGCCACCGCAAAACAAGTGTTAAACGTGACATCGGGCCCTCCGTGGAAAAAAAAAAGTCCCCTTGAAATGAATGTGAATCGCTTTCTCCCCCCCCCCCCCCCCCCACCCCACCCCAACACCAGATTTTACAGAGAAAGGCCACATAACCTCCCCCCAAAATAGGTCATTATTCTAAGTTTAAGTAGGCGGAATGAACGTGTCTCTGCACAAAGGAACATTTAAACGTGATTTTGTTTAAATTTACATTTCTGGAACTGGTTTCATTTAAAAAAAAACATTATATACACATGCTCTTTTTGTAACAGCAGCCCATAATGGCTCTGCGAGTAGCAAGCAGTCGTTTAACCTGTTTTCACTCTTTTTTTTCTCTCTTCTCCCCCCCACCCCCCCCCACCCCAAAAAAAAAGACTCGAAGTTCGTCGGCATTATATTCTTCAACGAGAATTCTTAACACATTGTCATAATGTTTTCTAATGGCGCGCACGTGCGCACACACGCACGTGAAAGGCAAGCATCACAGCAAGTTGAGTAACGTATCCTTTCCCTTTCCTTCGTTTGCCCACCAAACACAGATCCATTCCATTTCGGAGGCAGTTTTTTAACAAAAAACAATTAACTTTTTTTTTAACGGGAGGATGATTATTCTGGAAACATAAGATTAAATTGACCGAAGAAGGGCTTTTCCTTCTTCATCCAAACCTCTTGTCCAATCTTGAGAACGTTTTTAAGCGACAAAAATAAACTCGACTGGCCTCATTACTGAAGATCATTCGTATGATTTAAGAAAAAAAAGACCTTCGCTGTATGATTTGTTTGCAAAACAATTGGCGCGATTCAACAATCGTCCGAGACGGATTGCGTCAGGGTGGTCCGTGGGTCAGATTAATACTGTTGGTATCAAACAGAGATATCAGGATTGCCAATAGACAAGTCAATACATACCAATTTGGATGTAACTCCGGTACAGACCCAAAGATACGGCAGATAGTTTCTTAAATTACTGAACATTACCATTTTCTCTCTCAAGAACATCTCCCGATAGAACGAGGCTTCACGTTTAGTATTCCTTCCCCTCTCTGGAACTTGGGAGTTGCTCAACAGGGTTATCGCTCTTGTCATCAGCCAACGCAACTCATTAATAAAGAGCATATCATCCCACTCCTTCCTCAGTTGTTGTTTTCTACCACACCCCCCACCCCACCCCCGACTTCACCGCCTTATATTATCACTCGGTTCCTAAGGAACACTGAGCAAAGCTGGAGTACGGTGAAGCCAATTGTCTTCATGTGACCAGTCGGCACCCGGCGAGGGAGAGGTGACATTTTGGAAGCAATGCATCAGTTTATATCAGTGTTGAGCATTGCCAAGCCCTCACCGCCCCACCCCCCGCACACTCCCACCTCCTCCTCCATTCCCTCCACCACTTCACGTCCACTTAAAACAATCTACATTTTTCCGTCGAAAAGAAATTCTCCGCTCGCCTCTTGTTCCCTGTAACTTTGCCTCCCTCTTTGGTAATATCCCACCCAGTTTAATTGAAATTAACCTGTGTCTCTCTCTCTCTCTGATCCCCCATCATCCCCCACTCCTCACCAGGCCCAACCTCTGCTGGGCTCCTATCTTTGCGGATATTTAAGACCACTCAACAGCATGTTTACCTAACTTTGAAACCGTCTTTTACCATCTCTGGTCAGCTCAAGACAACAGTGTGGGTTCCATTCAGAATGCTGGAAGGGCGTCTCAACCAGAACAAATCATGCCGATGGCATCCAACCATATTGCAATTGCTTTTGAGTTTTTTTTTGTTGCTCGCTCAAATAAAATGATTTCCCCCTCCCCCACCACCCAATATTTTAGCAAATAACATGGGAAATGCAGGAGAAACTATAGCTTCTTGTCATTTGTCGCTGTTATAGCACGTCTGAAAATAACAAGAGGGATGGGAGAGTGGTCACAACGAGAGGAAATGTCTCAACTGGAACAGAGCGATGATCCGAGACGGACAGGACACAGCTGAAATCGGCTGGTTAAAAAGAATACAAATCATAAAGAAACTTGTGGTTATAGTTTGAGGCTGTTGCAGCCTTGCAATTGAAATATACATTAAAAAAAAGGCTTTGGAATTCTCTTTCTCTCCTGCCTTCCCATATATATATTTTTTTGAAACATTAGTTTACGTCCGAATTTTGATTGAAAAGCCCCAATCCCCTCCCCCTCCCCATTCACACATCTTTATTTGCTAAAATGTGGTCCGTACATGGGGGGAGGGGAGGGGGGGCTCTGTTTGTAATTTACCTGGTTTCCCCCCCCCCCCCCATGTCCTTTTTTTTTTGCATCACAGTGATTGGAGCAAACTGTGTTTAACAAGGGTTGTCCACACTACAAGGTTTCCAGCTGTTCTGTGTGTTGAGGTGTAAGTGTGTCCTCGGGAGGATCCGCCAGTCAAGTTAAACAGCTTTTTTGTTGATGGTGAAACAACTGATAGCCTCCAGTTTCTGCCTGTAAGCCTCCGCTTCCTCTTCCTTCTCGAGGAGCTGTTGCCTGTATTTCTGTGCCTCGCGATTCGCTTCCTCCAGTTGTTTCTGCAGAGTCTCTTTCTCCTAGAACAGAACAGAAACCAAGCAATGCTGGCCTTCAATCAATGGTTCCAATCTGGGTACCCACCCTAAGATGTAAGACTTTAGGCGATTATACGATTGATACGCAAAGGTTCACTCCGCAGCACCTTACAGCGCTAAAATATCCTCCCGTGTCTTTTGAACTCGCTAAGCTCCTGCAAACACACAGCTATCAGTTAATTGATTTTGTGATTTGCAGTTTGCTGGCGTGGCTCACTAACTGCTCATTACCCCATTCGTCAGTCAAAAGTTCAAGCCAGTGACTTGCTCCCACATTGCTGCTGCTGCGGCTGAAATCGTTCGGTATTTGACTGCTGACAGGATAACTTGACTGACAACTGCAGCCACACTCCCAGTGGGGAGATAATAGCAATGATAATACGTGCATTGGTAGCGTCTTATCACGTCGCGACGTCTCAAAGCACTTCACAAAGTACATCTTGTGAGCGAAATGCGGTAGGTATCCACAGCGCCAACGGTAATACAGGAGATAATTGGATGCAAAACGGAGAAGCAATGAAATGATCTTTAACCCAAAAAATGACAATATATTCTCTGCTCGGTGGTACACGTTGACAAAAACGTCAAATAAATACTTGAGTGTTTACCTCTGAGAATTCTGGTGAATGCAGAAGGCAGGATTCTGTGCCAGAACTATCTGTTATCTGATAAACAAGGAGAAGTAAAAAAGGAAAAAAACATATAAGAAATTTTCTCCTTTCGCAAAGCTGGCTGATGCAAACACCAAGGCAAGCAAGGGTTTGAAACTTTTCTCGACCGTTAAAACATTGTTATGAGCGCATGCTTCAATCTTTCTCACGCGGTACTTAATCCCAGGCAGTGTTTGATGCAATTAAATAAGGATAGCAATAATAATACTATAAATAATAATAGTCCTTGCAGTTGATATAGCGCCTTATCACGTCTTTGAGACGTCTCAAAAGTGCTTCACAGTATATACTATAAAGTGAATTGACTACTGTATATTTTGTAAGCAAAATGCGGTAAACAATTGCGCACACTTTTGATCTCCTCGCTTGACGCCTTGGCCACTGGCTTCCAAACCTAACTTCCACAAAGGTGGGAGAGCAAGATTCCCAGCCCTAATTATGATCCTGGTGGCAAGTGGTGGAATATATAGTATTAATAATATCAGCTAAGAAAAGAGCTGAGCTGTTAATTTCTCCTCACCCATCCATCCATCCTTCCATCCAGAAAAAATATCTTGCCACCGTTTGTTGTCAAAGAGCACTAATGAACAATGACAAACACAGTGAGACACGCCTAAGCTGTAATCATTTTCAAAATACTTTTCCAATGTTGGGATCGTGAAGTGTTAGTTCTGTCAGTTCAGGCACTAAATTAAGTGGGAGACATTATGTTTGATTCGAATATTCAACGTAACTCCCATGATCAAGTTTTGCCCTTGTTAGAAAATACATAGAAGAGGATAAATCAGAAGCTTCTAGTATCACCCCTGGATGATGTCCTAGTTTAGTGTTACTTTATTTGAATCCGTTACAAGGGGACAAATAAGTTAAAATTAGAATTAAGGCTATGAGAAGGGAGGTCGGGAAACATTTATTTACACAGAGGATTGAATACTGCTCTGCAGAAAGCTGAACAGGCATGATCAATAGGGTCTAATGAGAGATCAGTAGATACTTGGGGAGTGGAGGTACGAAGGGGTCCAGTGAAATGGACTTAGAGCTCTGCCCAGATCTAATAGACTGGTGGAGCAGGCTTGATGGACTGAATGGCCTCCACCTGTTCCCATTTCCCCATGTTCCTAAACCATGGTTGTAGGAAACATGAAAATATTCAGGGCTCACAGTTGGACCATCTGTGTAATTTATTGTAGAAAATGTACAAGATTCTCAGTTAATACACATCAGGGGAGGAGCACAAATATATGTCATTCCTTACGGGCACAAGAAATGTAAAACAGTTGGCATACAAAGGAGGCATATTGTCAACCGCCAAGTTGTGAAAGTGAAAAAAATAGGTGAAGGTAAATCTATTCACAGCAGATATGTACAGCCAAAAAGTCTCTTCCTCTCCATGCAGTTGAAGAAGACACACATTAAGGGCAAAAAAAAGGAATTAGAAGAAAAAAGCACACTTTATTACTTAACCGTTCCTAATACAAATCCACGACTGTTTGTGGGACACTGCTTTGCGCAATTGGCTGCCGCGTTTCGCCCGCAAATATACAGTCGATTCACTTTACAGTATATTCTGCGCATATTTTTTAGACTTCTGGAAGATGAGGAGAGCACTATATCAAATACAAGGGTTATTATTATTAGTAGTAGTAAGTTAGCATTCTGTGAAGACAAGAGTGCTCGAATGCCATTCAAATATTGGGAACAAAAAAAATTCTCCAATCACAAAAACTAAGACAGCCCCACACTTTCACAGGTTTATTACTGTATTTAAAGCTCTCTCTACCCTCCTCAGAACATAGCGACAGGCTGCAATTCTCTAGATCCCGATGCATTTATTTAATAGTCAATATTTTAACGCAATTATGGATCCCAAATGCTCATCCGAAACTTCGATTTGCAATCGGGCAGTTTCCAATGATAATTATTATTTTTTGTTGGTGGTGAGAGGGTATTGGGTCAATTTAAAACAAAACAATGACCTGAAATTCATTCATGGGAAACAAATTCACCGATTTTACAATCTTAATACTTTTACTTGTCATCCGTTGATAGCGCGATTCTACGCTCTCCCTGGGCTCCCAGTTCCAGCAAAGAGCAATGCATTTGTGCGGGTCGGTAGGTTATGAGAATCAGTATTTTATGAATAAAAATGGACTTAACGTTCCTTGAATTGATTATCGAAAGCAAAAACGACTAGGTTTTTCCTTAGAGCAGGGAATGTGCAGACATTGTTCTGCGGGTATGTTGCTAAAATTGGTAATGTAGTGAGGTAGGTGTGTGTATGCTCTTAAAAATTAAAATCCGATCAGATTTTTTTCTCATCAATCTGTGAAGGCGCTTTTTTAAAAAAAAAAGTAAATATTTATTGAGTTGCCTTGTTTTGAGTTGTTTTACAGTTCCCAAATAAAAATCAACAAATCTACCCAGTTTCGTTTGGCTCTCCCACCCACCCACTCCCATTTTCTGGCTGAAAAAAAATGGATTCCACACAATCTCCCCCTTCCCCCTCCATCCACCCCAAAAAAACGGGTTTTTGTTTTGTGAATAAAAACTGACTTTAATGTTCCTTAAATATACAATCAAAAGTCAAAAGTAAAAAGATCTAGGTTTTCATTTTTGTTTAATTGGCCTTCCTTTACTCAGCTTCTTTTGGTAAATCTTGCCATTTTACTCTCCTCCATTCTTCTAAGTAAATCACTGTGTTTGCTCTAATTCATGCTCCTTTTCCATTAGATTTACCAGAAGTGTTTGTGTATTTTACATCTCACTGAGGACCTAAAACAACAACAGAGTCACAGATTAACGCAAGCCCCAAATTTACAGTGGCTTTGGCCACAAGATTGATCGGGCGGGGGAGAAAGAAAAACTGAGCCGGATAACGAATGGGAAAGGGTAAAGTTAAAATAGGGAAGAAAGTAGATGATTAAAGGTAAAGGAGTCTTTAAACTCTCAAATCTCTCCCAAGGACCAGTGAAAAGACATCGTGAATAACAAAGAAAGGGACAGGAGAAAGTACATAATAAAATAAAATCACAATGGCATGCAGAAAGGTAGTGACGTCAATCCAACCTGGTCATTTTTTGAAGCGTGGGGAGCCAACCAACGCGTTAAAACCTGCAGGCGTACAGGGTGAATGTTGTCCACATTACGTATAAGCAAACTGTTATAACAAAGTACATTATAACAGGTTCCCCCGTACTTCTGATAATAAACCGCTCAACAGTTTTGACGAAACCACAGGTTAATGTTGTCCAAAGAGTTCGCCAATTATGTGCTCACTTACTTCGATCTCTGTGGCATCTGTGTGGTTTTCAATGATCTGAAGGCATCGCCTCTTCATTGGTGGCTCCTCAGTGATCACGGTCTCTTCAGCAATGTCTGTGGCCGGAACCGTCAAAACTGCGGCACATACAGAATCCTGTTAGACAAGAATAGCCCTCTACACCGTGCTTATGTTTCAGGCAAAGGTTTGTTTTGAAACTGTATTCGCAGAATTATTTTCTCCTTTCCCAACTGATATTGGTTGATTCTAAACTCAAGCCATTGGGTTAAAACTACGTTTTAACATTCGAAAGGTAGAGTGTCATCTGTCATCTCAACAACAGAATTTGTTTCACACACACACACACGCGCATTATTAGTGCCGCATTCCTTATCCCAGTACAGTGAAAGATGGCAAGCTTCCCTTTTTTTTTCCAAACCAAGGTAGGTTTGTAACATTTACCACGTCAATGTGAGATTATTGCCCATCTTTGGACGATGAACGGAGGGAGCTTTCTGTTTTCACCTCCAGCAAAATTACCTTGTTGTCCATCCTGCATGGTCAGAATGATCGGCTGATTTAAGCCACCGGCGGCCGCCTGTAGGTTGCTAAGTTGGATACCATCGGTTACTATGGTAATGACTTGCTGACCTCCGCTACTAACAACTTGTTGAATAGCACTGTCCACGGAATCCGCAGTGACTATTTCTTCTGTGGCAACGACTGTAAGAAAACACAATAAATATATATATTTTTTAAATCCCACATTTGCTAATCAGTTTCTGACTTGAAAACATTGAGGCTGCGGTAATGCTTCAAACATAGCAGGAAAGCTTCATGTTTTTCCCCAATGATGCAGGGATGAGGGAGGTCAATTAGGCAGAGAGACGAGAGATTGTTCTCATGGGATTGTTCTTCAGAGCAGAGAAGGTTGAGGAGAGATTTACTAGAAGTGTTCAAAATTACACAGAGGTTTTGATAGGAGTAAATACGGAGAAACTGTTTCCGTTGGCAGGTGCGTCGGTAAACAAGAGGACACTGATTTGAGATAGTTGTCAAAAAGAACCAGAGGGGGAGATGGAGAAATTTGATGGTATACAAATGCAATTTGCTGCTGTTATCATTTGTTTGTAGTTATTCCCTACCTGGCGCCTCGGACGTGGGTGTTAGAGGAGCTGATGCTTCAGCCAAGGCGGCGAGGGTGGCGAGCACTGACGTGGATGAGTTTCCAAACTGCACTGTAGAGATATTAGAGTCTCCTGATATCCAAGGGGGGAGGGAGAAAAAAAAAGTCAGTTACAAAAGCCACTCAAACGACAGGCGGTGCGGGTAAATAAAGATACCTTTTGCGGCAATTGGTTCCCAGACCATTTTTTGTTTTTAAATCTTGCGAACTGTATTCATTAAAACTGAAGTTAGAAAAACGAGAGGTTTCTTCGGGACTCGTGTGTCCATCAAATCTGTAGCCGTGAACCACCCACCCGGGATTCAAAAACTCTGAACTTTCCCGTTTCAAGGCAAGCGGTCCACTGAGTGAGCCAACCCGGTTTGCCACATTTACGTCCGGTGGGAATTATAAATCGCCAGTTGAACATTTTTAAAAAAACCGAATGGGGGGGTGGAGTGGGGGGGTTAGGAGACAAGGCGGCCAAATGTCGAGGACGAGCGGGAGGATTGTCATCACAAAGCCAAGGGTTTGTAATGCAATGGAGATACTTGTCGTCTTTGTCGTACCGGTGGAAACTAGCCCTGTCAAGTTGACGACTCCTCCAGGCCCAATGATGAACTGTGGCGTGGCACTGTGCAATGTGACGGCGTCCGAGCAGTCGGGGTTTGTGTTGATCTGGTTCTGCATCGCTTTCTGCACAGGCGGTCACAGGGGGGAAAAAAGTGGGACTCAAAATAAAGTTGTGTACAATAACAACAGGCATTTTACATGGTCTGGATAATAATAATAATCCTTGCATTTGATGTAGCACTTTTCACATCTTATCGACGTCTCAAAGCCCTTCACAGAATATACTGTCAAGTGAATTGACTGTATATTTGTGGGCGAAACGCAGCAGCCAATTGCGCACGGCAGCGTCCCCACACAAGCAGTCGTAGATTGAAAATTACCAATTTTTTTTTTTTTTTTTTTTGGACGGATTATTATTTGGCGCGTGTGTGTGTATGGAGTAAGGAAACTTGCCCAAGGTTTCGCCCTGATCTGCCTGGATTCGAACGCAGGTCTCACGCTTGTAAGGCGAGTGCTCTAACCACTGAGCTACAGGAGCTAGATTACTAGATTATTAACATCATTATATGTGGTGATGATGCGTTAGATTTATTGATTGAACCACCCTCTTGATAAAAAAAATTTAAAGCATCAAATTAAATTCAGCCTGTTACCTGAAGCATTATAATTAACTCCTCATCCCCGTTGTCCATCGCAATGTCGAACGCGTTCTTGCAGAATTTGCTTGGCGCGTGGACGTCTGCTCCATACTTTATCAAGAGCTCCACCACTTCATGGTGGCCGTGCTCCACTGCCCAGTGGAGAGCCGTCATCTTCAGCATGTCCTTCGCGTTGATGTCAGCCCCGTTCTGTTGGTCAAGGACGAAAGGGAGCTAGGTGTGAGTGATGCACATCGATCGGCACAGAAACAGCAATGGGGCGCACAGGCTAACGATCACACAATTGCCCAAATAGAAGAGGACAGATGATAATAATAATCATAGTAATAATAATAATCCTTTCATTTGATATGCCGCCTAATCACGTTTCAAAACGCTTCACGGAATATAGTGTAAGGTGAGTTGACTGTATATTTTATGGGCAAAAAGATGATGATGAAAGACTCCCACTGCCTAGGTCCACTGGCTCCCATCACCGAATGGGTTGATTTCAAGATTCTCCACATTCGGTTTCCAATCCCTTCATGCCTTGGCACCTCTCTTCCACCACTGGTAACCATGCATTCAATCACTTCGCCCCGAAACTCTAGAAAGCCAGGCCTCTATCTCTCCGCCTTGCCACTTTCTTTCCCTAGGTCCCGCCTGAAGGCGAACGTGTTATTATGCCTAGTCACCTTCCATTTCACTGGAACCCAATATCCAAACTATATGATTTGCGTCAGAATGCTTACCTTGACGAGCACCTCAACAATATTTGCGTGACCTTCTGAAGCTGCCATATGCAGGGGCGTTCTATCCACCTTCGTCCTTGCGTCACGACTGACTCCCGCACGGAGCAGAACCTCGGCTGTGGAATAGTGACCATACTGGGCTGCCAGATGGAGAGGAGATGTTCCCAGCTGCGACATCAGAAACACAAGAGAAAGGAAACAAAGTCAAAAAGCAACAAGCCACTCAAATGAAAGGTTTCGCTCCTTTCAAGCTAATCATTGTTGGCCCCTCCAAAGCACCAACTAGACATTTCCATACTGAAATGTGAGGCAAAGCAGAAAGTTTCCATGCATTTGACAGGGGACTGCAATAAAGCAGTGGGTTTTGTGTGTATAGTCTATTCTCAGGGGAGAGTGTGGTACACAGCTTAGAAGCCAAAATCCAACAGCCAACTGACACTGACATTCACAATCCGTCTACTTACCCAGTCTGTTGTGAACGGAGCACCATTGGACATTAGAATTCGGACCTCATCATCCTGTCCTGCTCGTGCAGCTTCCAACAACTTCTTCCCCAAATCCACTAGAGACATCTAGACAGAAACAAAACACAAAATACTACAGATGCTGGGAATCTGAAACAAAAACAGATGTTGCTGGGGAAACTCAGCAGGTCAGGCAGCATCCATGGAGAAAGGAAAAAGAGTCAACGTTTCGGGTCTACAACGAAGGGTTGTAAACCCGAAACGTTGACTCTTTTTCCTTTCTCCATGGATGCTGCCTGACCTGCTGAGTTTCCCCAGCAACTTCTGTTTTTGTTTCCAGACAGAAATCCAAGGCAGAATTCCTTCAACAAGCATAATAAATCTTTTGCTCTGAGGTCTCATGTGACATGGAATAAATACTCCCACCTGGAAGCTGGCTAGAACACGAAATTGAATCCAGATTCTACCCACAAAATCCATGAAGCATATTTGAAAGTAATTCCCGTTACTTAGAATCAGGTTTTCCCCGCGACCATATCACTCCCACCCTTGCCCGGCATCATTGGCTCCCCAAGGATCGAATTCAAGATCCTTGTCCTCACTTTCAAGGCCATTCACGGCCTTGCCCCCCTCCTATCTCTCTGACCTGCTGCCTCCCTATGAACCTGCCCACCCCCTCCGTTCAGGGGGCAGACCGGAGTCTGCTCCATATCCCCCGCCCAACCCACCCTACTATCGGCGGACGGGCTTTTAGCCTCTCTGCCCCACACTGTGGAACTCCATTCCACAGTCCCTTCGCCTATGTTCCTCCCTTGCCTCCTTCAAGGCCGGTCTCAAGACCTTCCTCTTTGATCGTGCTTTCTGCTGCCCTCCCAACTCTATCCCGCCCCCTCCCCCTTACCCCGCCCCTCTCCCTTGCATGGGTCCCTTCCCGACGTAAAAGGTGCTCGATTAATGTGATTTTGTTGTTATTGTAGCATCTGGCTCAGCGCTGCAGTAATAATAATAAGCTTTGTATTTTGTACAGCGCTTTTCACATCTTCTAGATGTCAGCACCAATCCCCCTTCCCTAGCTCTGACCCCCCCCACCCCACTTCCCTGGCTATAATAAATCATCGCCTACCATCTGACAATTTTTGAGCACTGCAATATGACTAGAGTGCACTCCCTACAGAAGATAATTACCAAATTGAGTAATAAATGGCAGTAATAATAAACCTTGTATTTCATATAGCACCTTATTAATTCATTGAAACATCTTAAAGCACTTCAGATAACATACTGTAAAGGGAATTGACTAGATTTTGTGGGCGAAACTTGTGGAGTGTAATCCGAGAGAATTCCGGCATAGATTTAATGGGCCTCCTGTGGCTGTAAACGTTTTATTATTATTTCTTAAAGTAAGGAAGTTTTTCATCTTCATTCTTACTAGTGAACTTATGAACTTATGAGGTTTTTTAAAAAATACTAATATAAATGTATGTGTTCCCAGCAGCAGTTGTCTTCCAGATAATAATCGCAAGATTGAATCTCTTCCCTGAGGTCAGAAAAATGTAAATCTTGTATTTGATCTCTTGGATTGCTGCCTTCACTGAGGTATATTATCCTGTCATTTACCAGTAAAAGAGGATAAATGAGCTCCACAAATCACCAGTTCCCTCTAGTGGCAAACACAGATTGTACAGCAACTTATCCTGAATGGCGAGTTAGGCCAAATACAGTATAAATTACAGTATGTAAATAAATCCAGCCAGCATATTGACAGCATGATGACGCAAGCGGTACTGCACTGACAAGTTAAGAGGGGGGCAAGTTATCAAGAGTCAGCTAGACTCTAATTAACCTGCGTCTCCAGACTAGAACTTGGGACGCAGCTTAATTTACAACCGTTGTGATAATGTTTAATCACGAATGTACACATTGTCACGGTCAATGTGAAGCACCTTGAGACATTCCCCTGCACGTGGAAGAAGCAACATCAAATGTAAGTACCATCTGTTATGGTCCCTTCTCCGCATATTTAATTTAATTAGGGGCTTTATCAAGTGCAAGAATTATTACTAAAGCTTTTCAATCATCAGAAATATGTTGGCAATATAAAAAGCACAGTTCATTTATTTACATGTTTACAGTGCAATTCACATCTTTTGACAAAAATACTGGGATTCCTACTGAAAATCCACTTCACCCCTCACAGAAATTCCAAAATGATGGAATGATGATAGCTGACCTGCCCTTACTCAGTCTTCATGCCAACATTGTTCCGAATTGACAACGTGGAAACACAAGAAAAGAGCTTGGAGGTAACTTTCCTGCCAATCTTCCCACCCACCTACAGTGAAGAGCTTAGCCTCCACTCCCACATACAGTACATCTCAGAAAGACAATTCAAAATTATGTTGTCTGCATTCAAACTTCCTGTTACCACATACTTGTGCTCTCTTCTATTTACATGGTTAGTAAACAATTCCACTTAATGCCCCTCAAGCACTGTAACTGAAGCGCACATTGGTTTGTAAAAATAAATAAATTGATCCGCTCAATCCCTGCCCTAGCCTCCCACCTTCTATTCAGTCTCACCCCTCACACTCACACCCCAGCACCAGCAAATAATAACCTTCGCATTTGATCTAGCGGCTTTTCACATCTTATCGACGTCTCAAAGCGCTTCACAGGAATCTACTGTAAAGTGAACTGACTGTATATCTTTGTGGGCGAAAACATGAGAATGGCAAAACCTGATGCCACCTCCTATCATCAGTCCTTGTCCCCCCCCCCCCTCCCACCTTACCCCATGGAATAAAAACGCCCATCACTTACACAATGCCTCCCTCCACAGTTGAATAAAAAACACTGCACCAAACAAGCAGAGAGCAAGAGAGGCACATACTATATATTGCACGTCTATTGCACAAACAGCTATTAAAAAACACATAGGATGACATCCTTGAGGCATTTACATGAGCATTTCCCTGACTGGGTACTTGTTTTTGTTAAAAAAAATAGTCGTTTTATTTTCAGGATGGAAGTAAATAAAGAGTGAATCACACACAGAGAGGGGAATAAGCCCAAATGATACCAAGAGTCCCCCACCCCAAAATAAATCACGAGTCGACAAAGAACGAGTTTATTTGTTTTTATTCGCACCATCTTCAAAACCCATTTACCTCTCTATCTCTCTCTTTCTCCCCCCCACCCCCACCCGACCACTCTTGCTCCTTAAATAAATTACTCTCAACCCAGAGAAGTTAGCTTGGTTTAGTGAGTGATAGTGGAGAGATAGGGTTTGGGAGAGAGAGAGAAAATGGGGAGGGAGGGAGGGGGGGGGGGGGAAGAGTAGTAAGTAAGTAAATCTGACAGCAGCGGCCATTGCCCGTGGCTCCCACACATACAGCCCGCTATTGGCGGGCCGGCAAACCGCGGAGGCTTCCAAACTAACACCCCCAGGCTTCACTAGGCCGCAACATCCACCTCCCCACCCCATCCCCCCCCCCCCCCCCCCACCCCGCCTTCAACTCGACGAGATGAGGGGGAGAGAAAGGGAGTGGAAGGGAAAAATAAAATCCCGCCACATTTACACAACTCCCCCCCCCCCTCCATCATCCACCTCACCCCACCCACCCACCCACCCAAGCTCGTTGCCCATCGCCATCGCCGCTCACGGTGGGGGAAGGGGGAGGGGGGGGGGGGGGGGGAGGGAGGTTAACAAAAATAAAGCCACTCAGTAAAGGTGGCTTAATCCCCTCTCTCCCTCCCGCCCCCCCCCCACCCTCTCTCTCTGCCTCGCCACCCCCCACCCCCTCCTCCTCCTCTCTCTTCCTCTCCTCTCTCTCTCTCCTTCGTCTTCTCCTCCTTCTCCCTTCACAAACACCACAGGAAATAAATAACTGGGCGATTCGGGGGCTTGGCGCCTTTTCCGGGGGAAGTTGATTTATTTTTTAAGGCGCAGAGCGAGTGAGAGAGAGAGAGAGCGAGCGAGAGAGAAAAAGAGATGATGAACTTCCACATCCGGTAGGCCATCGCCTGAGCTTGACCTGGAAAAGCTTCGAAACACCGGAGCCGCCTTTGGGTGCCCCGTAAACCGCGGCGTCTCTTACCTCGGCGGCGGGATGGAGCCTTCCACCGCTTTCTTCCTTTCTTTCTCTCTTTCTGTCTGTCTCTCTCTCTCTCTCTTTTTATTTGGATGCACACACGCCCCGCTCCTCTCTGCCGAGAAACTTTTTCTTTGCGAGGGCTGAGGGGGTGGTGGGTGGTGGTGGAGGAGCAGGGGGGGGAGGGGAAGAGGGGGGGGGGGGCGTTGGTAGGTCGTTCGGTCCGTCCGTCCGTCGGTCTGTTTCTTTCACCCCCCGCCTTAAATATCGTTATTTATTTGAGGAGTTAAGTGTAATATGTTTATATTAAAAAAAACAGAAGCTCCCCCCTTTTTTTTCTCCCCCCTCTATCTCTCCCTCTCTGTCTCTTTTCCCTCCCTCCCCCCTAGTGGCAGTTGTCGTCCTAACAGTTACGGTGATGCCGTGGCGGAGCCGAGCGCCGCCTGTGGTAGGCCCCATGGAGGCGGCTATAAAGGAGGACTGAGCGGGAGGGGGAGGAGGGGATGGCTGTCACGTGACTCCGGCCTCGGCCCGAGCGGTGAAGCGGCGCTGCCGCCATCTTGCTAAAGGAGAAGGGGAGCGTTAGGAAGGGGGCGGCTATGCCCATTGTTTGGGTGCTGTGGGACGCCATCTTGGTGAAGTAGAGCTGTCGTTTCAACGATCGAACTCGGTTAACGGAGGGTTGTACTTGGCGGACGCCATCTTGCTAAAGGAATGTTGTCACTGGGGCACATTCTTTGTCAAGCAGAGTTGAGAGTCATTTGGCCGGGACATCTGGAATAATAATAATAATAACAATCCTTGCATTTAATATATCGCCTCGTCACTTTCTTAAAAATGCCTCAGAATACTTCATAATATGTAGGGAGTTTGGATTTCGCACACGAATATACAGTCAATTCGCTTCACAGTATATTCTGTGAAGCTCTTTGAGACATCAAGAAGACGTGAAAAGCGCTTTATCAAATGCAAGAATTATTGTATTATTTGAAGGTACGTTAGTATCAAGCATTCCCACTCCACTACTCTGTCTGAAATGAATAGAAGTTGCCATTCAACCAGTCCAATACAACAATAATCCAAACATTTAAACAGCCACTCGATGCACAACTGTTTTTGGTACGCTGCTGTGCGTAATTGACTGAATATATCACAATATATTCTGCGAAGCACTTGAAGACAGCAACTCCTAACAATAAACTTTCATTTATAGAGTGCTTTCACGTCAGGAGGACGTCCCAACAGTTGGGTGTCAGGACCTGAGCATGTGGGAGGGTAAATGGGAGGGCAGCTGGAGGTATGGTCAAAAAGGAGGGTCTTGAGTAAGGCCTTGAAGGAAGCGATGGAGGGAGGGTGGGTTACAGCTTGATAGTCCGAAGGTTCGTTAGTCTGAAGTTTCCCCTAACTCTAACCCTAAACCTAACCCTAAGGAAGGAAAGTTTGGATTAACAAACCTTATTTCATTGTTGGTTCGGACTATCGAGCGGTAACCGCCCCGGGTATAGGAAATTTGTGTGTTCGGACTATCGAACCTTCAGACTATTGTGTGCCCCCCGTCAGGCGTGGAGTCCTGCAGCTCAGTGGTTAGAGACCTTGCCTCACAAGTGAGAGATCTAGTTTGATTCCAGCCAGGGCGAAACCATGGGCAAATTTCCTTACTCCACAAGCCTGATAATAATCGCTCTTAAAGAAAACAATAACAATTTGGTCATTTCAATCCACGACCGTTTTTTTGGGGTGGTGGGGCATTGCTGCGCGCAAGGTGGGTGGCAGCCGCCTTCCGCCCGCGGAAATTTACGGTACATTCAACGTGAAACGCTGTGAGAACGGTCCAGAAGCTGTGATAAGGCGCTATTATGCAAACGCAAGGATGGCTGTTGATTATCATTGGCAAGTCCGGTAACAGGGTCCTTTACCAAGATGGCGCACGGGCGGGCCGCGCAGACTCCTCTGCGAGTCTCGTCACGCGGTGGGCCTTTACCAAGATGGGGGCGGACCGCGCAGACTCAGTCGCGGGTTGCGTCACGTGACTCCCGCCCGGCCCTGGGTTGTCAATAAAGTTGTGCGGTTTTGAATTTCCGTTTAAGGGCGAAGGTGGAGGAGAAATCCTTTATTTTTCTTCTTCCTCCTTCCCTCCCCCCCCCTCCTCCCCCCCCCCACTCCCCTCCACCTAAATAATTCTCCCAAACGGGGTGGGCAGGAGAGACGGAGGAGAGGATTCCAACCGTTTCAGGTTTGTGTTTATCCGGTTACCTCACAGGGGGGATGGGGAGGGGGGGGGGGGAGAGGGCAGTGAGATGAGCTGCCAGGGCAGGGAAGGAGGGAGACACACACACACACACACACAGAGAGAGTAGACAGTCGTGTTGTCATCTTGGCTGTCTCATGGCCTCCTCCTCTCCTCCTCCTCCTCCTCGTCTTGTCTCTGCTTTTTCCTGCTGCCTTTACCTGGCGTCTCTTCAGAGGAGCTCACCCCGGGGAGATTCCAGCATCTCTCCTCTCTCCCACAGCTTCTGGGAGGGAGGGCATTTTATCTCGCTTTCTCTCTCTTTCTCTCTCTCTCTCTCTCTCTCTCTATATATATATATATATATATAATATATATATTTCCTCTCTTTTTTTTAAAGCCCCCAAACATGGAAGTGTTTCTCCTACCCCCCTTCACCCCCACAAGAATTTTGTTTGGAATGAGGGGGGAAGGGGGGGTGGGAAGGGTGATTTCTAGTTTAGAAGGACGTGACTTTTGTGGCTAAAATGTCACAAGATTATTGTTTTTCTGTTTACCTCTCCTTTATATTGTCCACAAAGGATCTCACTAACAATTTTAAAATATATATGTATATATATATACACACACACAAGTACTGTATATACATATAGATTAACTTTTAAGATGGGTGATATCAGGATATTAATATGTTTTGAGAAGCTCGGTGCGAAGGATTAGATTGGATAAAATCTTTTCAGATATCAGTCTTTGATTTAGGATTAAATTTATTAGGATCAGGAATTGTGTGGTACATACTGTATAGTCATACTGTATAGTCAATATGGCCAATATGGATCTGGGACTGTGGTCAATACTTAAATAAAGTTTAGCCCCAATGTAAGGTCTGTGCGCAATTGGCTGCCGCGTTTCGCCCACAAATATACAGTCCTATTCACTTGACAGTATATTCTGTGAAGCACTTTGAGACGGCGATAAGATGTGAAAAGCGCTGTATCAAATGCAAGGATTATTATTATTATGCCTGAATGTTACATCAATCTATTTGAATGGTGTCATTTGACATTTGTTGGTCCTGGGCATGAAAGGCTCTATGCAAATATAATTTAGTTATATTTAACCAAACCACAACAACAGCAAAATTACATTTATAGAGCGCCTTTCACGTCAGGAGGACGTCCCAAGGCGTCTCAGGGACCTTTGTTAGCACAATTCTGTTGTAAACTGTTTAATTTGCTCATTGCTTCTGCTTCTTTTCTGAAAATGTACAGTCTGAAATCCTAAAATGTATTTTTCCCCCTTCATGCCTACAGCCTGAGGAGGTTCCTCGTATTTCAAGGAGAATCCAGTTAACCACAAGAATTGCTTCAAAATGCCTTCAGTGTCAAGTGGTGCAAAAGAGCTGTATCTGTCGACATCCTTAGCAGATCTTAATAAGAAAGCAGAAGTCAAACCTGAGAAAGGAACAACCACCAAAAAGTAATGCGTTGCTGATTAAAATGAGCAAATTATGTTTTCTTTTAAGTAAGATACAAGTGCACCAGTGTCTATTTGCAGTTGTTTTGCAGGTTTGGCTGGTTTGGATTGTTGAAGTATTGATGGGTTCAATGATTTCCAATTGTTGGCATTCATTTTAGCTTTGGGAGTTTTTTTTAAATCTACTAAAGTATATGAACATTACCTCAAGATCTCATGTGCAGAACTGCACTCCACTTCCTACTAATGGCTCATATATAGTCAATTAACTTTACAGTATATTCTGTGAAGCGCTTTGAGACATCTCAAAGTCACGATAAGGCGCTATATTAAACACACGTATTATTATTTGTAAGGGAGTTGAGTCACCCCAGAGACCCCCAACATGGAATTATGATTTCTGAAACATCATAAATCGGTTTGTGTAGTGAAATGAGAATTTTAAACTGTTAAACCTGCATTTTTGCGGGAGCTCAGGTCACTCTGAGATTATAATCCTCAGGGACTTTGATGGTACTGTAGTTGGCAGACCTTTCCGTTGCTGAATTTCTTGAGTGATATCGGTTCTGCCGTGTAATGCACTGCAGTCCTGAGACCCAGGCGTTTTTATCTTTCTTACTTGTATGCCTTCCTGCTCACTTTCATCGGGTGAACAGTCGAGGAAGATGGGGACGGATACAGTTGCAAAAGTACTGCAATCTGTAGAATACAAACTCGTCACGACTATGCTTATTGTACATGAAAACTGAGGTGAATTTGCCCTCTATGATTGTTGGTGGATGCAAGTCTATCTTTGATGAAGCAGAAAGTTTTTTTTTATATACAAGTTAACTTGTCAGTAAGGTTTCTTTAAGTAAGAGATTCATGATGGTAACATGAGGTAGTACTACCGAATATAAATTAGAGTGTAAGACTGTTCAGCTCCCATTTCATGATCAGAGAGTTGTTGTAGCTGATTGAGCTGCTCTTTTTGCCTTTGTTCAAACCATTTTATTTCCTCTCGTTTCCAGTTACGTCAATAGCGCTTGTAAGATTTTCAAGACTGCAGAGGAGTGTAGGTTGGACAGAGATGAAGAAAAGGCCTTTGTTCTTTACATGAAGTACCTGTCTGTGTATGATCTGATTCGGAAAAGGAACGATTTCAAACAACAACAGGTACTTTGCCTACAGAGACAGTCACCACATGTCACAGTATATCTTGTGAAGCGCTTTGAGATGTCCTCCCAGTCTTCAAGGCATCTTTATCAAATGTTTTAACTTGGGTTTCATGTTTTGTGCTGAGCTGTCTATTTAATGCCTAGAAGATGATATTTGTACAATTGCCAAAAGCTTCAGGGAGCATAATGATTCCAATGAACTTCTCTGTGATTTTATTATTGTTCAGCAAATTTTTACGATTTCAATAATTGTTTTTTTTTTATCGGGAGAGTTTTCAGAAATCTACCAGGTATAATAATACCTGTGCTGTTTCCTGTGAGACTCCAGTAAGTCTCTCATTGCAAGTGCCCAAATCAAATAAACTTTTTAAAGACTGTAATAATTATTATATAGAGATTTTTAAAAAGAACTTTATGTAGCGAGTGCTGACGCTCTGTTGACGATTAGTCCCTGCTAAGCCTGACAGTACAGAGGAGCTGAATTATCAATTTTTAGAGAATTATTCATCCAGGCTGCTTCAGCGATTATGTAATCTTCGGAATCTGCATTAATTCAGTTCCCTCAGCAGTTCAGATCTTGTAATTCTGCCAAGGTAGTTTCCTCCAAACTGATCATTGGCACGCAAATAATCTACCTGGTCAGAAATACGCAAAGGGTAAATTTACCAAGTCATAAAGAAGGAAGTCATTATTTCTCACTGTTTTGAATTGAAGTAATATTTACCGTGAGATTGTTTATTTCCCAAACACTGCGAACGTCTTTGTAGCTCCTCGAGGCTCGGTAATGACGCATGTGACTTGTGTTCGCCTGAGCTCAGATTCCAATGTTTTCCATGGTTCGTTACTTTCAGAGGGTCACTTCTCGGGTAAATCTTTCCAAAGAACTGACATGAGCTGTGCAGCGTATCGCTCAATTCACATTTACAATTTGAAGCATCGGGTTCCTTTGAGCTGGTTAAGTTCATAAGTACAATTATGATTTTTTTCAGGAATTCTACACTTCTCTGCTTGGGCCAGCAAGCTTCCGAAAAGCCATAGAGGAGGCAGAAAGACTTTCCGATAGCCTGAAGTTGAGGTGACTTATCAGCGATATGCATTCCTATGATATGTCTCATGTGGGCGACTAGGGCAGTGTTGTATAACGCTAACCCAATTTATATTTCTTTCATGACCCATAAGCTGTCATGAACTGCAAAGTACGGTATTAAGATATTTATATTAAACGGTCGTTTTATGGTAGGGAATGGTGTTGGACTGGGATTGCATTGTTTTGCTCGTACCCCCACCCTTTGGAACTCCATCTCACACTCTCTTCGGCTTTCTTTCGTGCTTGCCTCCTTCAAGACATGTCTCAAGACCCTCCTCTTCGACTGTGCCTTTGGGCAGCTTCCAACCCCCCCCCCACCCTCCCCATCGTCCCAGCCCTCCACCCTTCCTGATTCCTCCTGACTATCCAGCACCTCAGGACGTCCTCCTCACGTCAGCTGTAATTTGTTGTTGTTGTTTGTCTGCTGTGGGGGGGTGGGGTGAAGACATCCAGAGGTTCTGAATGGTTTCATTGGTATCTGTTAGATATGAGGAAGCTGAAGTTCGCAAAAACCTGGAAGAGAAAGAGCGACTGGAGGAGGAGAAACGAAAGCAACAGGAGGAAGCGAAGAGAAAGGGGACCGACAAAACCACCAAAGCTTCATCCAAGAACTCCCTGAAGGATCTGGCTCACGTGAAGAAAGGAACTCTAAAGGTTGATGATCTAGAAACGACAGCTATTATGCTCTGCGTTAGAAGACCCTCAACAAAGTACAGCAACAATTTCAAAGCGCTCGTTTGGCTTCTATTTCAGTTTTGGGGTGAAGTACAACGTGGAGCTCCTGTAGCTCAGTGGTTAGAGCACTCGCCTTACAAGCGCTAGACCTGTGTTCGAATCCAGGCAGGTCAGGTCAAAACCTTGGGCAAGTTTCTTTTCTCCACACACGCCTAATAATTATCCCTCCCCAAAAAAACACAATAATAACATTTGTCATTTCAATTCATGACTGTTTGTGGGGGACGCTGCTGTGTGCAATTGGCTGCAGGGTTTTGCCCACAAATATACAGTCAATTCACTTTACAGTATATTCTGTGAAGCGCTTTGAGACATCCAGAAGACGTGAAAAGCGCTTTTATCAAATTCAAAGATTATTATTATTATTAACGTGTGACTTTATTTCAGTGATAAGCGATTGCAAAGATAATAGATATTTGAATGTGTGACTATAAATAGATAGTACATACTTTGGATTGTTATCGAGACGTTCCTTAAAGTCTGCTTCTTTTCATTTTAGGACGGTGAGCTGAATGATGGCAAAGAAAACAACACCTGCACTAATGGTGAATTTACCGTTAAAGCACAATGACACGTCACTTTGTATACATCAGTCTTAACCATCTCCACACAGCTGGCTAGGAAAGCGCTTCGAGGATCACTTTTTCTCAATGTCTTGGCTTATTTTCTCTCTACCTCCTCCTCCCCTCTCTCCCCTCCCCACCCACCCAATCCTCAATATGATTTTATATATTCTGAATCTTTTTTATTGACTCGTTTGCAAAGCAGATCTGCCTCCAGGGGCGATCCGTGCAGAGAATCTCTTTGCGATGATGCGCGATGAAACCACGGGGGTGATTATTATGGACGCGAGGACGTACAAGGATTACCAGGAATCCCACATCGCAGTGGCTGGTCAGTGCTGTATCAGTGTTCCAGAGGAAGCCATCAGCCCAGGGTAAGGAAATGAGTGCACGGTCAGACTAGAACTGTTGAAAGAGAGATTAATGTGCAAACCTGTGTGTACGGAGGGAATACAAGTGCCTCTAATTATGGGAAGAGTCAATGAAAGAGGGATGATGAGTGGATGCGTGTACTTGAAAGAACACTTGTATGCATTTGCACACCGAATGAAGCACCCTTCAATAATAATAATAATAATCCTTGCATTTGATATGGCGCTTTTCACATCTTATCGACGTCTCAAAGTGCTTCAGAATATACTGTAGTGAATTGACTGTATATTTGTGGGCCAAACGCGGCAGCCAATTGCGCACAGCAGTGTCCCCCACAAACAGTCGTGGATTGAAATGACCAATTTTTATTATTGTGTTTTTTTGGAGGGATTATTATCAGGCGCATGTGTGTGTGTGGAGTAAGGAAACTTGCCCAAGGTTTCACCCTGACCTACCTGGATTCGAATACAGATCTAAGGTGTTTGTTAGACATGTCTGTAGTATAGTTGGGCTGAATTCACACCCTTCTCCTGTATCCGATGTCCTGTGTTCAGGGCAGGCAGGCTGTCAACTGAGTATTTTAACGGTTTCATTTTGCAGCATCATCGTTAATCAGATTGAGCTGAACCTCCCTGAGGAGTCGAAAGCCAAGTGGAAGAGCCGACAGTTTGTTGACTACATTGTGTTGCTCGATTGGTTCAGTTCCATCAGTCAGGTCAAACTTGGGAGCACCCTCAGGAGTCTCAAGGACGCCCTCTATAAGGTTTGTGATCTGCCTGTACTTGTTGTTTAACTCTTTTCTTCGTCCCGTCTTGTGTGGCCAGTCCCAGGTCAACAGAGGGCATTGGGGAGACCTAATCGTGGTCTAGCGCTGGAACGTTAAGCTTCACTTGATGCCTCCCTGTAATGGCATGACTTGCGCGAGGAGAGATCTATGACTCCCACACTCTATTCCCTCACTGCACTTCCCATGCACTACACCAACAAGTCAAAAACAACAACAACTTGGATTTGTATAGCTCTCTCCACTCCACGCTGGGTGGCTTCTCAGAGCGCTTCTCAACAATGGATCCCGAGAGGGAGGGGGAGAAAAGGTGACCGAAAGCGAGGTCGAAAATAAAGGTCGTTAGCCGAGACTTGAAAAGTAAGTCATCCCTAAAATGAAAAGGAAACAGACTCAATATTGTAACCGGATCTTGTGCTGGGTGTCCAGCTCCTGACACTGACTATCCAACACTGACCGTCCAGCACCTTGGGGCATCCTCCCAATGTGAAAGGCGCTATACAAACCTAATTTTGTTGTTCTACAATTGTGGGTCTCTGAGCCAAGGCATATGTGTTCACTACTCTGTTCCTCGCCAGTCATCCTAAACCAAGCCGAGTGCACACACAGACTGCCGTGGTGTGTGTCGCATCTCGTGAGGAAGTCATTATTTCCCACAGAGAGCGTTTTCAGTCGCTCTTCGCTTGTGTGGCTCTGCGTCTTTCTCAGAGAGTCTCGGGGAGAAAGGTTTCCTTTTTGCCCTTTTCGTACGTGGAACAGTAGTTATAGGATTCGAAGAAGATGAGAAAATGCAAAATCTCTTGAAGCCAAAAATAAATCTAGAATTGCATTTGAGCGGCGTTGTTACAGCTGTCACAGCTTTTAATACATTGATTTTTGATTCAGTGGGACAGTCAGATAATTCTGCGGAGCGAGCCACTGATACTGGAAGGTGGCTATGAAAGCTGGCTCCTGTACTATCCAATGTATACAACCAATCCCAAAGTGATTGTGCCGAGGGAGGAGAAACCAGATACACACGTGGTGTCCTGTAAGTACAGAACTGTTATATATAATAGTAATAATCCTTACATTTCAAATAGCACCATATCACATCATTGAGACGTCTCAAAGCATGTGACAGAATATACTGTGAAGTGAATTGACTGTATATTTGTGGACGAAACGTGGCAGCCAATTGCGCACAGCAGTGTCCCCACAAACAGTCGTAGATTGAAATAACCAATTTACTATTGTTTTTTTGGGGGGGGAGAAATTATTATCAGACGTGTGGAGTTAGAAAACTTGCTCAAGGTTTCTGTCTCTTGTAGGGCATGTGCTCTAACCACTGAGCCACAGGACTCCATGACTTGCGCCTCATCGGAAAGCCTTGGATATTTTTTGCATTGGATTGCCTATCGTTGATTAACTATATTTTAAAAATATATTTGACTATATTGTGAGCGAAAGGCAACAGCCAAATTGCGTACAGCAGCGCCCTGCAAAGAGTCATGGATTGAGTGACCACATTTTTATTGTTCGGTGGGGAGAGGGGGGTGTTATATTAATCACTCCGGAAAGTGATCTGCCAATCGACCATCAACAACCTGGTTCCTATTACTTCCTGCTAGGTAAACCCAGGCACGTAGAGTAAGGAGCTATGTTTTTTTGTTTTCAAGTACAACGTAGAGTACAACTCTGTATACTCTGAATGGGGATCCCGATATTTAATTCCACCCCCCCCCCCTTCCCCAGACTTCAAAACACAGGCTCGAAGCTAAACTGGCTGACTGGCTTATGGATTCAGTGCGTTCCTCCTCTTGTCGGGTGTGACGGGTCTCGCTTGTGGTTTTTAACCAGATGTTAAAATTTTGTGGCAGTGGATTTCAGTTATCCGTCTTTGGAAGAGTCTCCTCCCCGGCCCCCGCCCTCCTCGGACCCGACTGAGGGGAAAGTATCCGGAGAAATGGAAGCTTGCGACGAGCAACACTCGCAGCCGGAAAAGGTGGCGAAACAAGCTAGCGTCACCGAGACCGTCAGTGTGCCCAACGGCATCGCTGGGCAAGGAGGTTTACCTGCTGTACAGCCCGTTACACCGAAAGCCATTCCACAGGTACCCGTATACAACCCCTGACGCATCACTGCCAAACATTCAGAAACCACCGAGCTTTCAGGTCACTTTTAGCCACATCTGTGAATCTGCTCATCAAGTCGTGTGTATTCCCTCCTCCCTTTCGCTTTATTTGCACGCTATGTCCCTTCCATTTGCTCCGAGGTTATTATGACTGTACAGTATAGCCTGGCACACGCATGCAGTCAGTCGCACTGTGTCGTTTTAACCTTTCCTCGTGTGGCTTCCTGCTCATCCATATTCTCTAGAAACACACAATTAACCAGGGGGAGAATGTAGATATAGTTGTTTTCCAGTGGAATCGCTCATAGCAGCATTGTGATTGATTTCTATACCTGCATTAAGAACTTTCAAGTCACTATTTTTTTAAGCACACACAAGTTGAAGGGCTGTTGTGCACAGAATAATAGTAATCCTTTGCTTTTGACATAGCGCTTTTTACATCGTATCTATGTCTCAAAGCACTTCACAGAATATACTGTGAAGTGAATTGACTATATTTGTGGGCGAAACGAGGGTCCATTATATCACGGAGACTTTAATGTATGTCTGTGCTTTGAGCAGATTGATCGCAGTAAAAAACCCTCGCTGAAGATGCCCGATCGGTCTCAATCCAACACTGACATCGGGGCGGACAGTTCGCCTGCTCACCACGGGCCGGTGATCCCCGACCGATCCACCAAGCCCTCGCTGGAGACGCAGAACTCGTTAACCGACGAGGAAAGGAACCTTATTCACGCCGAAGCCGCGCTGATCGGCGAGAAGGCCAGAAGGGAGAAGGATCAGCGCGATCGGGAGAAGCTTCTGCAAGAAGAGCGCAGGAAGGAAAGCGAGAGGCTGGAGCAGGAGCGACGGGACACAGAACAGCGCGAGACGGAACTCCGGGTCAAAGAGGAAGAGAGGGAGGAAAGAGAACACGAAGAGCGGAGGAGGAGGGAAGCGGAAAGCAGACGAGCGGCGGAGGAGACGGAAAGAGAGAAATCGGCGGAGCAAGAGAGGAAATCCGAAGAAAACAAGGCCAAGATCGATGGCCAAGCGAGAAATCCGGGTGATTCGAGGAAAGACACACAAGATCAGCCCGGCTCTGAGCCGAAGGACAGCCCTGCAAATACAGAGCAGGTAATTCTAGCTTGTCCCTGTGGCATGATTAGGATTTTATAATGGGCTTATCTTCAGATATAATAAGCGCAGCTCATTGCAGTTGCTCTACTTTGCAACAAGCGGAGTTTTACTTCCAAAATGCCGCCCTACGCAGCCACTTAAAAGGTTAGGACCTGTTAACTCAGTGTTGCTCGCTGATGTACTGTAGTGTAAAGGAGCAGGAATCTGGTGGAGTTTACCTGTTAATCTTGTGTGTGTGTGTGTATCCAGCCTAGTTGCTCAACTCTTCATTTGCTGCCACGTTCCCCTCGCGTGGGAAAGAATCTGAGCACATTGGTACCATCTTGGAACACACAGCTAACCAGTGGGAATGCAGGCACCGTTAATTAATTAATTGAACCCTAATTAATTAGTATCAATTAATCATAATTCCCTCAAATCTATTACTGCAAATATTATTTAAACTCCTTGGTATCTGTGGCAATTGCTAATAATGGGAGCCGAGAGGTTAAGTGCAGTGTTTAGGACTGACTGATTGACTGACCATCAGCTTGTGGGTTTCCACCCTAGTTGTGGACGGATTATCAGATCTAGCGGAATCTTGTTTGGCTTCCTCTCTGCTGTGGCAGTAGACTTTGGCAAAGCTCGGGGGATCAGAGGAGATGTGTGTGGGTGGGGGGGATTGGCTTTTGTTGCTATATTTTAATTGACGGAATCTCCAGTAAATTGAATATTTCTCCAATCCAGACCCAGCAAGACATCGAACGTGGCAGTGGCAGTCAACAAGCAAAGACATTCAGGGAAGAAGACGAAAAACCGAATGTGAGGTCCTTTTTTAGCAAAATGTCCCTGTTATTTGCACATCACTTGTTCCCTTTTGCCGGCCCTTGATTTTTAACTGCCACCTCACTCCCCAATCCCCTCCCCACCACCAAATAATTTGTTTGTTTGTTTTTTGTCTGTCGGCTCAGAGAGACCAGCTAACCAGAGCGAGGAGTGAAGAAATGGGTCGGACGGTTCCTGGCTTGCCACACGGATGGATGAAGGTAAGCAATGCTACCCCTGGAGGAACGTAGAAATTCTAACTAGAATGGTTCGTTTTTTTAACAATAGGTTCAAGTTTAATGTGCGGCCAAACTCGCTGCCTTTTTATAATTCAAAGGCGCAAAACCTTTTTGAGCTCACACGTTTTGTACGAGTAACTTTCCAAGGATTGTGGATGAACCTTTTCAATGTAACTTTTTTTATCAATCCCCCCGCCTTTATCTCTCTCTCTCTCTCTCTCTCGTTCTCTCCCCCAATCCCCTCCCCAATATTTGCTCCCTTCCAGTTTCTTGACCTAGTGACCGGCACGTACCGTTATTACCACTCGCCCACGAACAGCGTTCACCTGTACCCACCTGAAATGATTCAGTCCATCACACCGCCCGCCACTCCCCCAACTCACAAAGCCAAGGCTCTGAGCCTGACGGACACGGAAGCCCCCAAGTTAAAGCGCTCCTACTCCTCGCCGGACATCACTCAAGCAATTCAGGACGAACAGAGCAAAGTAACAACAAAATTAGCCCCGACTGTCAACCGGGAGACCAAGTAGGTATCCTTGTTACTTTTAACATCATTAAAAACACCTCGTATTTTTGTGTTTGAATATCAGAAACATAAGAATTAGGAGCAGGAGTAGGCTATTCGGCCCCTCAAGCCACCCCCGCCATTCACTAAAATCATGGCTGATCTTCTAATCTAACTCCACCTGCCCCGCTTTAGTTCCTTTATCCTTAAGAAATCTATCAATCTCAGTCTTGAATGTGTTCAAGGACTGAGCATTTTACTCAACCGCTAGCTAACCTCTTGAAGCGCTGTGCGTGTCTTGTTTCCTTGTGCAAGTCTACGGAACAACCCTGGGAAACGAGAGGGTGGAAGCTGAAAATATCATTCAAATGAGATAGATTTATTGTTCTCTCTTTCTCCTGCTCTTTCGTCAGACCCTACAGCTACAGCAAAGCTGAAATCTCCAACCCCTCGGCCTCTCAGATCCGAAATTTAAACCCTGTGTACGGCGGCCTTGGGCGAGCACTAACTGGTCTCCGCAATCTCGGCAATACCTGTTACATGAACTCAGTCTTACAATGTTTGTCCAACACACCAAGTCTGGCAGAGTACTTCATTAAAAACTACTACCTACAGGATATCAACAGGTAAAGCATCACTTATTATCATCATTATTAAATTATATTATATATCATTATATTCCAAAAATAATCCCTCCAAAAAACCACAATAATAAAATTGGTCATTTTCAATCCACGACTGTTTGTGGGGACGCTGCCGTGCGCAAGCGGCTGCCGCGTTTCGCCCACAAATATATACAGTCAATTCACTTTACAGTATATTCTGTGAAGCGCTTTGAGACGTCGATAAGATGTGAAAAGCGCTGTATCAAAATGCAAGGATTTATAATTATTATTAACATCTTTCACAATGTACAATTGGCTGCTGCATTTCACCCCCAAAATATACAATCAATTCAAATTACGATATAATTCTGTACATTGCTTCGAGATGTCTCAATGACCTGCTGAGGCCCTAATTCAAATGCAAAGATTATTAGTATTATTGCTTATTTTAAGTGCCTTTTTCTGAGGGTAATGTCCTTGACAGGAACAGTACTGATTCAGGCCCAGCCTGAGGGCGAGAGTGAATACAATTCCAGTTGTATTTTGTTTCAGGGCAAACATTCTCGGCCACAAAGGCGAAGTGGCTGAGGAGTTTGGCGTGGTCATGAAAAGCCTGTGGTCGGGTCAGTACAAATACATCAGCCCCAGGGAATTCAGGATGCGAATCGTGAAGATAAATGACCGATTTGCGGGGAGCAGTCACCAGGATTCCCAGGAGCTGCTGCTCTTCCTGATGGACGGACTCCACGAGGATCTGAACAAAGTGAGAGCGTGGCAACCGATAATAATATTAGTTTTTAACGGAGCCTTAATTCACAGTGAAAGGCTGTCCCGTCCTGACGAATTTTGCGCATTTTGTACTGAGAAACCGAGGGACTAGGGTTTGTATCCGCAAATCACTATTCCCGTTTTGGTGGCGGTCGCGCTCAACCAGAGAACGCATTATCGGCCACAAGTATACGCTCAATCCACTTGACTTGTGAAGTGCTTTGAGACACAGTCCAGAAGACATGAAAATCACTACATCAAATGCAAGGATTATTTATTAGGCTCATCTAGAAGAGGTCCGGTAATGTTTGCACACCCCATTAGTCAATTTGGCAACTTCCCAAATTATAAATATGTTACAATCCTTGCGCTTAATAACTTCCCGTCATATTCAAATAGCTTGAAGCAATTCAGAGAAGCCGACGAATGCACAGTTTCTCCCCGCCTCTCCTCCCAAGTCTATGCCATTAATCAATCAGTGAGAGTTCCCTACCAATCGAACATTTACCTAATTCTAGACAAGACATTTCCCTAGACTCGTGCGACTGTTCAACAAGGGTTGGGGTGGGGGGAGGGGGGGGTGTCTTGACAGCTCCCAGGGCCGCTTCTGGCCCACGAGCCACTAATTGCTCACCACTGATGCAGACATGGGTTGACTCAAGTCAAATATCACCCCCCCCCCCCCCCCCCCCCTTGTTTCCACAGGCCGACAACCGGAAGAGATATAAGGAAGAAAACATCGATGGCCTGGATGATTTTCGAGCTGCGGAACTGGCCTGGCAGAAACACAAGCTGCTGAACGAGTCTATCATCGTGGCTCTATTTCAAGGCCAGTTCAAGTCCACGGTGCAGTGCCTGACTTGCAACAAGAAGTCTCGAACCTTCGAGGCCTTTATGTATCTCTCCCTGTCACTTGGCACCTCTAGCAAATGCTCTTTGCAGGTAAGTTTCGTCCGGCACGTCACACTTCCCACCTCGGTTTTTAGGTTTGGGCGATTTTTAAAGGGCTGGATTGCTTGTTGTTTTTTTGTTCCCCCTCACCCCTCACCTCCACTCTGCAGGATTGTGTTCGGATGTTCTCCAAAGAGGAGAAGCTCACGGACGACAACCGCTTCTACTGCAGCCACTGCAAGACTCACCGAGACGCCACAAAGAAACTCGAGATCTGGAAACTGCCCCCGATTCTGCTGATACACCTCAAACGGTGAGGCCCGCCCTACGATGGTCAGCCCGGCTCCGCTGAAAATAATAATAATAGTAGTAATAACAATCCTTGCATTTGATATCGCGGTTTTTCACATCTTATCGGCGTCTCAAAGCGCTTCACAGAATAGACTGTGAAGTGAAATTGACTGTATATATTTGTGGGTGAAACGCGTCAGCCAATTGCGCACAGCGGCGTCCCCCACAGTCGTTTGTCATTTTTAAAAATGGTGTGGGTTTTTTTGGGACGGATTATTAGATGCGTGTGTGTGTGTTTGTGTCGTAAGGAAACTTGCCCAAGGTTTTGCCTTGACCTGCCTGGATTCAAATGCGGGACTTGCGCTCGTAAGGCGAGTGCCGTGGACTTGAACTGGCCTTGAACCGATGAGCTGCAGGAGCTCCACAAAAAAAGCGGGCGAATGGCCCTTTGTGAGAGACGCGCCGCTTAATGAGCAGCCGGCTTTGTGTTCCTCGCAGGTTTTCTTTTGAAGGAAGGTGGAAGCAAAAGCTACAGACAAATGTCGACTTTCCTTTGGAGAATCTGGACCTCTCGCCGTACGTTATCGGTCCCAAAAACAACATAAAGAGATACAACTTGTATAGCGCCTCAGTGAGTAGCCCACCTCTCAGTCTTTTTTTTTCTCTCTCTCTCTCTTAGAGATTCTTCACTTCTAAATGTCTGTAGAAGCTAAATTATTCTGGTTACAGTGTTTTTGTGTGTTTTTTTCACTTGTAATTACCGTAGTTCGGTGGATTTGAACTGGGTCGAGTTATCTTGGCATTCCATTCATTCACTCTACCGGGTCTGGGCTCTTTGTCTCTCCGAATCCTCCGCCTCACTCACTCACTCACTCACTCACTCACTCACTCACTCACTCACTCACTCACTCACTCACTCACTCACTCACTCACTCACTCACTCACTCACTCACTCACTCACTCACTCACTCACTCACTCACTCACTCACTCACTCACTCACTCACTCACTCACTCACTCACTCACTCACTCACTCACTCACTCACTCACTCACTCACTCATTCTCCTCGCCACCACCACCCCCCTTTCCTATTTTCAGGTCTCAGCTGAAGACCTTTCTTTTCGACCATATTTTCGGTCGCCTTTTACCTCCTCCCCCTGGCTGGGCCCCAGGATCCATTATTATGAAGCGATCTGAGCCGCTGCCTGGCGAGGAGTGAGGGAGGGTGCTGTATATATCCATCTTGTTGTGGTTGCTTTGGATCACTGACTGGGAAATCTGTAACCCCTTTTTAAAAACAAAATAATAATAATCATAATTTATTTGCGACAGAACCATTACGGGGGCTTGGAAGGTGGGCACTACACGGCTTACTGCAGGAACCCCCTCAAACAACGTTGGTACAAGTTCGACGACCATGACGTTTCCGATTTCTCCACCTCCTCCGTCAAGTCGGCAGCCGCTTACATTCTCTTCTACAGTTCCCTGGACCAACATATAGACCTGGCCACATAGCACAGTGTGGGGGTGGGGTGGGGGGGGCATGACACCCCGTCTCTCTCTCTCTCTCTCTCTCTCTGTGTGTGAAGTGTTGAAGCACCCAGGGCAAAAAAACATTTTCAGTTAGAACGACACCAGCCAAGTCGGTGGTGGTGTGACCTGAAGGACTGACTGATTGGGCTGACTGACTGACTGACAGACTGACTGGGCTGACTGGGCTGATTGATTGATCGACTGACTGACTGACCGACCGAGCTGGCTGAGCGAAAGGATTACTTTTGACAGCAACATTTTTTTGTGTGTTTGCATTGCAACACTATATATAATAGGGGTTAATTGGACTGATTTGCTCTTTTGTAACTTAATGAGTATATTTAGTCATGCAAACCGCTTTAAACAGTGATTACAGGATCATTCCTCTCCCCAACCCCGTTCAGAGTTGAACCAAAATCGTAGCTTGGGTTGCAAGAGTCTTGGAAGATGGGACCCATTTTGCTGTTACATGAGATGCAAGAGACAACTGTCAAGGTTGTCTCTTGTCAGTGTCTTTCAACCTGCTCCCTTTGCAATGGCCTTTCCCTCCATTAGTTTCAAACAATCCTTTCTTTTCTGTACTGTGAACCTAACCTAGAAATAATATGAGCAGATGGGATTGTATCTGTACATAATGACTGCGGACTTGCACAAAAAAAAAGAGCATTCGGTGTGAGTGTGTGTGTATATATAAATCAGCTTAAAAAGCACCAACTTCTATTTGTGACATAACCTGTTACTCTCTGTACCTGTAGAGGAAGCGCTTTGAATGATTACTTAACACTGCTGCACTTACCCTTAACCAAAAACTTGCATAACTAATCCAAATTATTTTGGCACTATTTTATAATCTGCGTGTGTGTGTGCGCGTGTGTGTGTGTGTGTGTGCATTTAATTTCTCCAGCCTTTGTTTATATATGACACGTGCGCAACCAATTATACTTTAATGCAAACGGTCTGTGTGAGGTTGTGATTTCTTTTGACGACTGTCATGGTTTGTACTGATCTATTATTTGTGCGGCAAAAACATGTACCAGCTGAGGTCAGAAACAGAATCGTCGCACTCACACCATCCACTAGCTTCCTTTCCAAAACTGAGCTGGGTGTGTGACACCAATCACAGGATAAATATTGTGGCTTGAATTTGAGGGAATATACTTCAATGGGGCCTAACCTCTTAACAATTTAGAATAATAATCCTTGTATTTAATGCAGCGCTTTTCACATCTTCTAGACGTCTCAAAGCGCCTCACAGAATATACTGTAAAGTGAACTGACTGTATATTTGTGGGCGAAACGCGGCAGCTAATTGCGCACAGCAGCGTCCCCCACACAAACGGTCGTGGTTTGAATTGACCAATTTTTTTTTGAGGGATTATTATTAGGCATGTGGCATGGAGGAAGAAGTTTGCCCAAGGTTTCACCCTGCCTACAATTGCACCCAGGTCTCTCGCTTCAAACCACCGAACTACAGGACTCTGAATGCTGAATGAAACAGTTTGCCATTCTATTGGATCAGTCCACCTAAACTCAGTAGTTAATTGTTACTGTGTGTTCAGGGTTCTGGAGCAGATTAAGTGCTTGCTGCATAGGAACATGTAGCATAAGAATGAGGACTCTCATTTAGACAAAATGGTTCAACTCCAGCACTGCGTCAATTCAAACTTACTTTGTAATGAAAAATGCATCTCTTCACACATTCCACGAACACAACATTAGCAAAACGTACAGCACTTTTCATGTCTTCTAGACATCTCAAAGCGCTTCACAAGATGTAAAGTTAATTGACTGTATATTTGTGGGCGAAACGCGGCAGCCAATTGCGCACAGCAGCGTCCCCCACAACAGCTGAAATGACCAATTTATTATTTTTTGAAGAGATAATCTAAGGGATGTAGCGCGATTTAGACAAAGTGGGTAAGAGGGAACGCAGAGAATATGAATTAAACGTACGATTACATGATATATACATCTATAATATATATGTTTGTGGGCAAGCATTGGAATGCAGACAGGAGTAAGGAAAACTTTATTATCGCCTGCCTGAGATGTAATTATTGAGCCCACTGAAAATTTATGCAATTATAGAAGAGAATGTAAGCTGCCGGTGACTGAATCTTTTGCTCGCAAATGTCAGTCACTTTCATATCATTAAATTCGTGCCATTTCTGTGTCACTGGGTTTTTGCAATAGGCCGTGTAGTGACCGCTGTCGAGTGAACCGGTGTGATTCTGCGAAGAGAAAAGGGAGAGGGGTGTGTGTCCGAGCAGAAACAAACTCCCAAGGGCGACGAGAGTAACTAACCGATGAGGATTTCTCCGTGCGCACTCGTAAACATTCGAGCGGTTCCATTGAATGTTTTGAGTGCTGTCTTTTCTGCAGTGCATTTCCAGCGTCAAACCAGGAAAGCCAATGTGTGTGTGTGTGTGTGTGTCTGCAGCGAGTAGGAAATAGCAATTAAAAGAGTTTTGCCTACACAGTCAAGTCGACTTTACAGTAATATTCTGTGAAGCGCTTTGCGACGCCTCAACGACGCGGAAGTTAATAATCAGATGCAAGGATTGTTACCATAGGCGAGAATGGAAAATGGAATGAGTTTATATTTCCGTGCCCTTGTGTGTGAGAGACAGGTGTGAGCCAGGAAACAGCTATACATATATATTTGTGCCATTATTACTGCGAGTATTAAACCACATATGTGCAGCAACGCTTTGATTCCATAATTTCCTCTTCCCTTCCTCTTAATAAATTACTCGGGTCTCTAATCCTTTGTCTTTCTTCTCTCTGAGCCAACGGTAAATTGCTGTGCAGTGTCTTTCCATAATTGTGGGTCACACTTATATATGGATCCATAAGGAGCATTGATAGATGGATTTCTTATGGATAAGGGATATGGGGATAAAGTGGGGGCAGGTGGAGTTAGATTAGAAGATCAGACATGATCTTATTGAATGGCAGAGCAGGCTTGAGGGGCCGAATGGCCTACTCCTGCTCCTAATTCTTATGTTCTTACGACAGCAGTAATAATAATAATAATCCTTGCATTTGATACAGCACTTTTCACGTCTTCTAGACTGTGTCTTAAAAGCGTTTTACAGAATACACTACAAAGCTGAATCGACTGTACATCTGTGGGAGAAAGTTGGGGTTGGGTTCAACTTTTGTGCAAGTCCGACGAATGGTTGACGCTTACCACAACGGCATAAAGGTGATACTTCAAGTGTTGAGCTGACGGAGTTGTCGTATATTGGGAGAGATCGAGGTCTTCCAGTGGGAAGCTCACTGTGCTGGTCAGCTTTCTGTTGCCGTGATCATCGGACTCAAAGCTGCAATGAAGGAAAGGAAAGGCGATCTGATTAATCTCATCGTTTCGATTTAGTGAGCGAGGTTACTACCGAGTTCATCCATTGAGCAGCGAAACCACGAGGGTGCGTTGGAAAGGAGGGAAATGAACACGCAAAAGATTTGGCTTACTTAGCTCTAGGTGGAAAGAAAGAGTTTCCAATGTTATAGAAGTCATAATAATAATACAGGATTATCCACAAGTGATTACTGTGACGTCTGGTGACTATACGTGTATGTAAACCTGTCAGGCGCACAGACAAGCAATGACATGAATGACAAATTAATATGCATTATTGGGCCAGCACTTGGAGAAAGTCTCTTTTCAAAATCTGTTTTTTTTGGTCAGGGTGGGGGGTGGGGTTGGGATCTTCACTATGACCTAAAGGGAGGCAAATATAACCTCAGTTTGATATCTCATCTGAAGGACGGGGATCTCCCAACAGGCTGACAACAGTCCCAGTACTGACCCCACCCCCCACCCAATCACCCTGAAATATAGGGACGGAGAGCTTTGAACACAATGTTCGGAGAGGGTTGCAGTAACACTCCGTCGAGGACTCACCGCTTTAAGTGGATGATGATGATATCGGGGGCTTTTGACATCTGGATACTTTCCGATTGATCCCGTTTCCTTCCACAGAACGAGCAGTAGGGCTGGTCGCTGAAACTCAGGATGTCCTCTTTGAAAAATAGCCTGAGGCAATCCTGGAGAGCGTGGCGTCCACGCAATATTCCATGCAAAAGAAACCCAAGGTGTTTCATTCAGGGTACATTACGGTCATGGCTTTTACATCCTTTAAACAGAATTCCTGTAGCTCAGTGGTGAGAGCACTCGCCTCACAAGCGCTTGAGAGACTTGGGTTTGGATTCCGGGCAGATCAGGGCGAAACTTTGGGGGTCAAGTTTCCTTCCTCCACACACACACATGCACACCACACACACACACATACGCACACCACACACACACACACACACGCGCCTGATAATACCTCAAATAAAACAATAATAAATTAGTTATTCAATCCACGACTGTTGTGTGCGCAATTGGCTGCCGCGTTTCGCCCACAAATATCCAGACATTCACTTTACAGTATACTCTGTGAAGGAAAAGCCGCTATATCAAATGCAAGGATTATTATTATTATATATATCGTGTGAAGCGCTTGCTGATGTCTCAATGATGTGATCAGGTGCTATATCAAATAAAAAGGATTCTTACGATCATTCAAATTATTTGCAAGTGACGTGGGTGGTGGTGGGGCGGGTGGGGTGTGGGTGGGAGATCATCCTACCTTCTCTCTTTTCGCACTGAGTTGAGGAGAAACTTCTTCACTGAAGAAGGTTAGTGAATTGATGGAATTCTCTACCCCAAAACGGTGTGGACGCTCAGTCAGTCCTTGAACATATTCAAGACTGAGATTGATAGATTTCTTATGGACAAAGGGTTTAAGGGATATGGGGATAAGGCAGGGGGGGCAGGTGGGAGTTAGATTAGAAGATCAGCCGTGATCTTATTGAATAGTGGGGGGGGGAGGCTCGAGGGGCTGAATGGCCTACTCCTGGCTCCTAGTTCTTATTATGTTCTTATGTTCTCTATTCTCAACTAACAACAAGGAGCTGAAGTTACCTGAATAGAACACCTGCTGTCTGGTGGCATGGGCAGGGACAGGCTCAGGAAGTTTTCGATTTGGTTGGACTTGTGAAAGCAACTTAAACACATCTTCACGTTGCTCAGTTGCCCCTGAAAGAGCTTGGCAATCACTGATGTTTCTGCGTTTCTCACTCCTGTAGACTGAGGAGATAGAGTCTTAAATATAAAAAGGAAGGTCGTGCATGGCACAGGAGGGGGGGAGAGGAGGTGCGGGGGGGGGGGGGGGGGGGGGAGACAGCTTTTAAGCACTTGAATTGTCAATGGCAAGCTACGTCGTTTTAGCTGGTTCGAGTCCAACCAAGTGATACATACCCCGTTGAGCGCAAAAAAAAAACCCAATGCCATCAAAGTCTTTCTCTCAAATGACCATTCACAACACTTCTGTGTTTGCCTGTCACGAAAAAAAAAAGTAACCAAGGGGCAGAGATTAATGAGAACATTCTCTAACTTTTTGCGCAGATAAAAAAAATTAATGGCTGGTTGATATTCTCTATTCTCCCAGGATACGAACAAATTCTCTGTCTTCCCCTGGAACCTTTCTTTCATCGGCTTCATCTGAATTTCTCGAAAGCCTTTTCCAATTCAAAAAAAATACAACAACATTATCGGCCTTTTCCCCCATCTCCCACCCCTTGCTTTGCGAAGCGTGGCTTTCTCTAACATGCTGTAAAAGCTCCCACCACCAGATGTCCTCAATTGCCAACATCACCGAGTTGGCAGGTGATTCTGCCACTCGTTGATGATTTGGGGAAGTGGGATTGCCTCTTCGCCCCCTCCCCCCCACCCACCCACCCACCTCCAAGACCCACATTTATGTCAGGATTATTATAACCAGGTGGGACTATATAGATTTATTAGGTGTTTGCCAGATTTCCAGAACTCCACATGTCTCTTGAGGCTCATTTCCCCCTAATCCCAATTCCATGACTGTTTGTGGGACGCTGCTGTGTGCAATTTGGCTGCCGCGTTTCCCCCACAAATATACAGTCAATTTTCTTACTTTCCTTCTCACTACCCCGATCCCTCCCCGCACCCCCCCCCACCCCCCACCACCCACCTGCTCTGGACTCTACCTTTTGGATGTTGTTGTATTCTGTGAAGCCCATTTGAGACGTCGATAAGATGTGGAAAGCGCGATATAAACATAAGTGTTATGATATTATTATTGTGTATCTCACTTTGGGACAACTCGCCACAGCTTTAAATTGGTTCTTTAAAGATTGGTCAATCTAACTTAGCTTAAACTCTCCCCCCCCCCCCCCCCCACCCACCCCCTATCATAGCAAGGGCACACACTCACCCCCTCTGACCCAAGCCTGGACTTACCTTTTTCAAATCGTTATGCAGAATATTTAGGAAGAACAATAATAGCTCTTGGGCGTCCTGCTGGGTGCCGTCGGAGAAGGCAGCGTGCATCTTACCAAGGACTCTCTTTACTTCATCGGGGAAAATGTACAGGCAATCTCCCAGCCACATATCCATCACCAGGGCAGCAAACGCATTGGGAAGCTCTCCCTTGGCCCTGGAGGAAGGAAGGAAGGAAGGGAAGGGAAGGGAAGGAAGCGAAGGGAAACATCATCCATTCGGTCGACCGAAAACAGCCAACAAACAAAGCCGGTGGCTTCTTCACCCAAAGACCTTACCTGATCAAGTCGTCCACGTAGGTGCCGGTGATGAAGTACTCCACCAGTGGAGTGGTGTTGGAGAGACATTGTAGAATACAGTTCATATAGCAGGTATTCCCAGAGTTCCCGAGCCCAGTGTGCCCGGAACCTCCTTCGTGTCTTTGAATGGAACTATTGGAAACGTTGGAGTCCACCAAAGAGGCATTACTATATTTGGGTACAAGATGGTAGTATCTCGCTCTGTGGAATGGGTGGGGTGGAGGGTGGGGGTGGGGGCAAAAGGTTAAACAGTTACTATCTGCGACCCTGTCGGATCGTCTGGAAATTACTGTGGCTGCCGCAGTGAGAGGACACGAGTGCTCAATTAATAATAATAATAATCCTGGCGTTTGATATCGCGGCTTTTCACAATTTATCGACGTCTCAAAACGCTTCACAGGATATACTGCAAAGTGAATTGACTGGATATATATTTGTGGGCGAAACGCAGCAGCCGATTGCACACAGCAGCGTCCCCCACAAACAGTCATGGATTGAAAATGACCAATTTTTATTATTGTGGTTTTTTGGAGGGATTATTTTTGGAATATAATCATATATAATACAATAAAATATAATGATCAAATAATAAGTGATGCTTTACCTGTTATATCCTGTAGGTAGTAGTTTTTAATGAAGTACTCTGCCAGACTTGGTGTATTGGACAAACACTGTAAGACTGAGTTCATGTCAACAGTCCTGTAGCTCAATGGTTATAGAGCACTTGCCTTACAAGCGTGAGACCTGTGTTCAATTCCAGGCAGGGCAAAACCTTGGGCAAGTTTCCTTACTCCACACACACACACACACACACACACACATGCGCCTCAATAATAATCCCTCAAGAAAACAATAATAAATTGGTCATTTCAATCCACGACCGTTTGCGGGGACACTGCTGTGTGCGATTGGTTGCCGCATTCAACCCACATAAATGTACAGTCTCTTTGCAGTATATTCGGTGAAGCGCTTTGAATTTCAATTGAATTCAATTTAAAAAGAGAGAGACCCTCGTTTGCGAGGCGGGTGTGCTGACCGCACTCACTGCAGGATTTCACAGGGCTGAGCTGAGGTCGGGGGCTGGGGGCTGGCGACAGCGGGAGAAGCTGAACCTTGAAGTGTTTGGGGAAACGTGGGTTCATTATCCTACCTGCCACTGTTATCCTCCATGGAGCTTTGACATCCTTCCAAAGCTCGATTTATGAGAACCCAGTAACCTGATCCCTGGGGCCAGTTGTCCACAAATCCCATGACATAATTACATGCAATGACATCACAAAGTGTTCATAATAGACAGTGCAGTCAAAGTAAAGTAGATACATTTCCGTCCATCCCAGGGCAAGTGTTAAAGTAAGCACCTTGTAAATGAAGGACTGGGGTGGTGGTGGTGGTGGGTGGTGGGATGGTGGAGGTTGGTTGGTTGGGTGGGAGTTTTGGGGGGTGGGTTGAGTGGATTCGTTTTTTTTTGGGGGGGAAGAGTAATAATGCGAAGATAATGCGACAAGGACAACGTCAAATGCAAGGAGAGTGAGAGGGGAGGGTTCAGGGCGGGCGGGCGAGTGGGTGGGCGAGCAGGAGAGAGGGTTAAATTGTCTCCCTTCTCCTAAGCCGAAGGACCACCAACCAACCACCATGTGTGTACGGTGAGCGTGTGAGACGGGGGGGGGGGAGTCGTGATGAGTCCTGTTTCTGATAGGCCGACTCCACGGTTGTTGTGGGTGTTGAATCATCAGTGTGTAGTTCAGGGGCCCGGCCAATCGCAGCCATGGGAGGGCACTGGCACACATTAATAATAATGGTATAATAACAATATAATCTTTGCGTTCGAGACGGCGCCTTGTCACGTCTCACAGCCCTTCACGGAACACACCGCCAGCGGTGGATCGGCTGTGCGCTCAGCGGGCAGAACGCAGAGGCCAACTGCGCGAGGCTCTGACCTGGGAAACGTCGCGGGGTTGAGTGGCAATAACACTTCTCTCTCTAATAATTTATTAATGACGTTTCGTCACCTTCCCAGATGCTCACCCCACCCACCCACTCACCCACCCACTCTGGGGCCAGACTTTCTCTTACGCACCCATTCGTCTGGCACCGATATTCCATTGTGTTATTGGACTCACCCGTCAAACCAGGGTACGGTTCGACCCAGTAACTTGACCGAGTGGCATGTAGGAATAGGAGAGATTTCACCTTTGAGGGAATGGGTAAAGAGCTAATGGCCTTGGGTGGTTATGGAATAAAATAGGCAAACATGAAACATAATAATATTAGTAATAAATCTTGTGGGTGAAACGTGGCAGCCAATTGCGTACAACAGCGTCCCCCACAAACAGTCGTGGATTGAAAATGACCAATTTTTATTATTGTGGTTTTTTTGGGACTGATTGTTGTTAGGCGCGTGTGCGTGTGTGTGGAGTAAGGAAACTTGTTCAAGGTTTCGCCCTGACCTCCCTGGATTTGAACGCAGGTCTCACGCTTGTAAGGCGAGCGCTCTAACCACTGAGCCGCAGGACAGCATCAGGATTCCGTTCCCGCCTGATGCAGGAACCTGATGTATTCCGCGCAGGAGAGTAACGGAGTGAGACGTCTCAAATCAGACACAAAGTTATAGATAAATATTTGACTGTAAAGACTTCACGTTCTGCTACAGCAACCCAAGGCACGGGACGCTGCAAATCCACCACACACAGGGGGAGGGAATGCAAGGGAACAAAAAAGTACATTTATGAGAGCACCTGTCGCATCGGGAGGACGTCATCCCAACAACAAAATTGGTCCTAGTCCTCACCTTCAAAGCCCTCCATGGCCGTGCCCCCCACCCCACCCTATCTCTGCAGCCTCCTAAACCCCTAGCAACCTGGCCCAAGGCGCTGGAATATACGAATATGAGAGAGAGAGAGACAGACAGAGACAGAGGGAAAGTAAGGAATGGGTGGGCTAGTTGACTGAAACAGCTGGTTTTGCCCCTCCCCCTCCTCCCCCTCCATCCCAACTACAATCTTTGTAAATTTATGTAAAGCATAAATCATCTGAAAGAGGGAGATAAGGGGCATATTACTGGGTGTGAATCATACTACACAAAACATCAACATGTTTCACTTCCCGCTGTCCAGTGTCGGTTTTTACGTGAGATTGAGTGTGTAAATCGGCGCCTTTTTAGCTTCCCATTAGTGTTCGATCGCTACTGAGCGCTAGCCGAACAGTGTGCCAATGCTTCCCTCACTTGCTTATATTTCCAACCCAATAATAAGAGAGAGCATTCGAGAGTGTCGGGGGGGGGGGGGGGGGGGTCGCTGTGTGTGGCTGAGAGCACGGCCACAGAATGTCGGAGAAGTGTCGCGTCCGACAGACAAGCTGTTCCTCTGGGGCCAAGAAGACACCAAAACGGCAACTCGTCGAGACGATTTGAACCTCGTCTGCGAGAGAAAGAGAGAGAGGGAGAGTTGAGAGCCGACTAGAACCCGTTCAAACCGCTTTGGCGCGCGTGTTAATTCCCCGCCGAGGCCTGCAGCTCGGTGGTTTGAAGCTGGGTTCCAATTCCAGGCAGGGTGAAACCTTGGGCCAGTTTCTTTCCTCCAGTCCACACGCCTAATAATAATCCCTCCAACAAAATTGGTCATTTCAATCCACGACTGTTTGTGGGGGACGCTGCCGTGCGCAATTGGCTGCCGCGTTTCGCCCACAAATATAGAGTTGAATTCACTTTACAGTATATCCTGCGAAGCGCTTTGAGACGTCGATGAAATGTGGAAAGCGCTGTATCAAATGCAAGGATTATTATTGTTACTATTACTCTTATTTGGCCACACCAGGACGCACGTTCACAAGGCATTTTCGTTTATTTTTTTCACCAGAGATAATTCTCAGCAACAATTTCTAAATGCGGAAACAGCACTTCTGAGTTTGCTTCGTGTTTTCACCGTTGCAATTTGGGAGAAAACAGTCATGAACAGAAGGCCCTTTCCTTATTTAAGAAAAAAAACATCACATTAAAGTCAGAATCGCTTTGGTTTTGCCTCAGACGCCATTTCTTCCACTAGAGGATGATGCAGCCTTTCTCCTCGACCAACTTTTCTATGGGGAGACCTTTGCTTGCTGCTATTGCGACTTTAACAACCTATGACACAGAGAGAGGAGGGGGTAGTGTGGGGGGGGGGAAAGAATAACGTTTGAAGAAAAAAACCACAAGAATAAAATTGGCCATTTTCAACCCACGACCGTTTGTGGGGGACGCTGTCGTGCGCAATTGGCTGCCCCGTTTCGCCCACAAATATACAGTCAAATTCACTTTACAGTATATCCTGTGAAGCGCTTTGAGACGTCGATAAGATGTGAAAAGCGCTGTATCAAATGCAAGGATTATTATTATTATCATTATTATTATTACTATAATAACATCAAGGTGAAAACACCAAGGATAAGTAACGTTTCGTGATATTCTGTCAGGATTCGTGATATTCTGTCAGGATTCGTGAAACTTCTAAAATGTTCTTTTTAAAATGAACTGCTTTTCCCACACAACCGTAACTTGGGAGTCCGAAGCCTAGCAAGAGGGCGAGAGTACAGGAGAACTAGCTCGCAGAGGATCCCATTTATTCTCAGCGGATTCTTAAGTTGGACCTAAAAGATGACAAGTTTGGCAATGAATGGAGAACCACCTCTCTCTAAATATTCACAATACTTTGCTCAGGTGATAGCGTCCTCGCCTGGAGTCAGAAGGCTTTCGGGGCTTGCTTCAAATTCCAATATAGTGCGGAGGTGGAGGGTGGTGGGGGTGGGGGAGGGTGGAGGGGGGGGGTTGGGAGGGGAGGCGATGGGGGAGTGGGGGCTGTTGCATTGTCGGAGATGTTGTCCTTTGTTAAAACGGAGGGCGGGCGGGCGGGCGGTAAAATTTTTAATGGCTATCCAAAAACGAAAGGAGATCTCTCCTGGTGTCCTGGCCAGCTATCCACTGTATAAAATCAGTTACTCACTTCAGAGTTGTTTGGGTGGTATTGCTTTGTCGCCACGTTTTCCTACAAAATACACAGTTACCACACTTTACAGTATATCCCGTGCAGCGCTTTGAGACGTCGTCCTGACGTGACGGGCGCTGTGTCAAACGTAGCAATTATCGTGGTTACTATCAGTCTGCGGGTGCAACTTACACTTTCGATGTGAGGAAAGTGATTTGTCTCCAGCTTGGAGTAGATCAGCTCATCGTTTATTATTATTTCATAGCTTCCTGAGAAAGAAATGCAAGGGGTTCAAGGGTTTCACACTGATCAGTGACGTTTGCCACATCAGATAAGCGAGCCACAGGCGTGTGCTTGTGTTAACAAATGCCAAAACAATTTAAACTGGGATCAACAACAACAACAACAACAACATTACATTTTCACGTCGGGAGGACATCCCAACAGTCAGGTTGTTACTCGAGCGGGGTGGGGGGGTGGGGGGGGAGGCGGGGTGGGGGGGTGGGGGGGGAGGCGGGGTGGGGGGGTGGGGGGGGAGGCGGGGTGGGGGGGTGGGGGGGGAGGCGGGGTGGGGGGGTGGGGGGGAGGCGGGGGGGGGGTAGGGGCAGGGGGATGGAGAGCAGGAAAGGATGGAGTTAAGAAGTTAGGAGGGCAGCAGAAGGCTTGGTCGAAGAGGAGGGTCTTGAGACCGGCCTTCATAGAAATCATAATAACTTATGTCACAAAAGGAGGCCATTCGGCCCATCGAGTCTGTGCCGGCTCTTTAAACAGAGCAACTTAATCCCACTGCCCAGCTCTCTCCCCATAGCCTAATTGATAAAATTCCTCAAAAAAACGTCACAATAATAAAAACTGGTCATTTTCAATCCACGACTGTTTGTGGGGGACGCTGCTGTGCACAATTGGCTGCCGCGTTTCGCCCACAAATATACAGTTAATTCACTTTGCAGTACATATTGCGTGAGACGCTTTGAGACACAGTCTAGCAGACGTGAAAAGCGCTGCATCAAATGCAATAATGATTATTATTATTATCTGGATTACTATTATTATTAAAAGCGCTCTGAGACGCCGTCTGGCGTGGAGGCCGCTCTATAAATCGGAGTTGTTGTTGTTGTTGTTATCTAGATTAAACGCCGAGGTTGTCATTACTGGTACCGCGATTACTCGTACTTATTATCTATCGTTCGCTCACCAGTCCTACCCTCGGCACCATTTACTTCTGCATCAGGAACCTTCTGCAGGATGGATTCAGCGAGGTGCGTAAAACGCTTCTCGTATCCTCATCCAGAGCTGGAGAGAGAAGACACCGCAGGCATTTCATTCTGTACAGCTAACAACAGCAACAACCTTAAATCGGTATAGATATCGCCTTTCATGTCAGGAGGACGTGACGCGTTCGCTGGACTGTCATTGTTTCAGACCGAGCTGGGATTGGGGGTGATGGGGAGGGTGGGGTGGGGTGGGGGCGCTATTTGGAGTGACCGATGGGACCGTCGAAGAGGAGAGTCTTGAGGCGGGTCTTGAAGGAGGCCAGTGAGGGGGTGGGGTGGGGAGGGGAGGGGGCGAGGAGGAGGGATTGCGGGATGGAGTTCCAGAGGTTGGGTGGCAAAGTAGCTGAAGGTTTGCACACCCTTTGGAACAAAATACTTCCCGATGCTACATTTCCAACAATTGTTATTAGATTGATGAATCCCTTGAAGCCTATGGTGTTTTTTTTGGGGGGGTGAGGCGGGTGGGGGGTGAGGTAGATTTTATTGACTCTCTGGACCTGGACCAGCCAAAAACGCAGCCAAAGGGGAAGGAAGGTTTTGAGATGGACCTTGCAGGAGATGAGGGAAGGGGCAGGGGGGGGGTCTCTGGGCTGGATTTCGAGAGGGTGGGGGGGCAGGTCTTGTGTAAGCCTGAGATAATGATAGATAATACATCAATACAGTGCTGGATTATAGTATAACATTCACCCGCTCAATACACAGTCAATAACTTCACGGTATATATTCTGCAAAGCGCTTTGAGATGTCTCCATGATGTAACCAGAAAACTCACAGTAAATGGAGTGTGGCCGTAAGCACAGAGGAACAATTTTCAGGCAGGATTTGAAAGGAGATTTGAAGAGGAACAATTTTCAGGCAGGATTTGAAAGGAGAAGGCGGTGGGAGCGGGGCAGTGAGATGGGAGGGATTGAGGGAGAGGGTGTTCCAGAGTTACTGATTGACTTTGCGGGATGTCAATTGTGCCTGAGGTGAGTGAAGCCTGAACTCACCAGAACTCCACGTCGATTTTCACTGGCTGGCTGCTCGTTGTGTCTATTGAACTAGTTTCTTTCTGGGCTGTGCGATTCCGGTTCGACCTGGAGAGCAGAGAAGGTGGGGAGTGTATCACGGCTGACGGTAAGTAATCCCTCGAAAAACGGCAATAATACATAACAGAATTGGTCATTTCAACCCCGAGCCCCACTGTTTGTGTGGGGGACGTCGCTGTGCGCAAGTTTGCTGCCGCGTTTTGCCCACAAATATATACACTGTACAGTCAATTCACTTTCCAGTAAACATTCTGTGAAGCGCTTTGAGACACCGTCTGGAAGACGTGAAAAGCCGCGACATCAAATGAAAGGGTGATTATTATTATTACTACAGACAGCAAACTCAGCACAGAATACAGACAGCACAGCAGAGAATACACAGTGCACAGCACAGTACACACAACACACAGTACACACAATACACAGTACACACAATACACAGTACACACAACACACACAGTACACAGTACACACAGCACTCAGCGTCTTCGTGTTCAACCCACAGCAGTTGTGTGTGTGTGTTTAAAAAAAAAGGGAATGAAACCAGGAAATCAACCAACACTCGTTAAAAAAAAAATCACACACAACACACACCCGGCTGCTGGAGTTCAGCACTCGATTCAGCACAAGACAGGACAGGACAGGGCAAGACAGGCAAGAAAAATACACCAAAGAGCTGTTATCTCACCAGAATTTACACATGTTTCTCTCCCTCTCGCTCCCCACTCCTCACACACACACACACGAGTTCCTTTGGCTGCAGTTATTTTTGTTTACACACACACACACACATATAGATATATATAAATCAAAGTTTCTGTTAAGCCTATGTCACAGACAGACACAGACAGTCAGTGTAACTAGTGGAACTGATTTGTTAAACGTGTAACCTGGTTTGGAGATGTTCTCCCGGCTAAAACAAAACAAAACAAGAGAGATAGATATGTAGAAATATATGTATGTATATATTCGTGTAAGAGGCTTAAAAGGTATTAAATCCAAGCAGCACTGATGGGTAAGCAGGTCTTTTGAAAATAACCTATTTTGATGTGTGGTTCAGTGTTGCAGTTGCTGGCATTATTGAGTTGCAATTTCAGGCAATGACAAATCTGACGCATTAATGGTGCCTGGCTGCCTGATCAAGCCACAAATAGCTATAAAAAATACATAACGTCAGCCTTATCATCTCTGTATTGTCTGTCTGTCTGTGTGTCTATCTATCTGGCTATCTATCTATCTATCTATCTATCTATCTATCTATCTATCTATCTATCTATCTATCTATCTATCTATCTATCTATCTATCTATCTATCTATCTATCTATCTATCTATCTATCTATCTATCTATCTATCTATCTATCTATCTATCTATCTATCTATCTATCTATCTATCTATCTATCTATCTATCTGTCTGGCTGTCTGGCTGTCTATCTATCTATCTGTCTGTCTGTCACTGTTAAAGTTGATGTGGTGACTGGTGCCACAGTGTGGACTGTAGACATCACAGAACTGTGCTGAAGCCATATTAAGAGGCAATTTTTTTTTTGCTCCGTTCAGATTTCCTCTCAAGTTTTGTATCCAACCCTGTTTTGAGGTTACTCTGGCTCTGCTCCACCCTCCTGGTTTATATACACACTGTCTCTCTCGCTCTCCTTCCCCTACTCCCTCCCTCCCTCCAAACCTCCTCCTCGCTTCTATTTATTAATATCATTGTGGAGTCCCTGTAGCTCAGTGGTTGAGAGCGCTCACTCGCCTTGCACGCGTGAGACCTGGGTTTGTATTCCAGGTAGGTCAGGGCAAAAACCTTGGGAGTTTCCTAACTGCTAATAATCTGTCCCCAAAAAAACTCCCAATAATAGATCGGTCATTTTCAATCCACGACTGTTTGTGGGGGGGACGCTGCTGTGCGTAATCGGCTGCCGCGTTTCGCCCACAAATATACAGTCGATTCACTGTACATCATATTCTGTGAAACGCTTTGAGACGTCGATAAGATGTGAAAAGCCGCTAATATCAAATGCAAGGATTAATTGTTGTTATTGTTGGGGTTAGTGTCCCTCGCTGTGTCCAAACACAGGGGCAGGAGATGGTGGGGGTGAGGTGGGGGTGGGAGAGCGAGCATGTAATGTGATGTGAAGTTTAAATTTGGTGTCTGGATGTACCCTATCTGCTGGTGTGGATACTTAAGCCACAGGTCAGAATTCTTTGTCCCAGGATTGATTTGTTTTGGGTTTTCTTTTAATTAAAAAAAATGTCTGGTCTCTTGCAAGCGCACCACCGACAGTAAAACAGCGGGCGGCAGGGACGCGCAGGAAGCCAGAGCCAGTCGCGCAGAGGGAACTGGTAGCTTGAGGGAACAGTAGTAGGTTGGGGTTAATATTGAGCAGGTAATAATAACAATCCTTGCATTTGATATAGCACTTTTCACATCTTCTAGGCATCTCAAAGCGCTTCACAGAATATACTGTAAAGTGAATTGACTGTATATTTGTGGGCAAAACACGGCAGCCAATTGCGCCCAGCAGCGTCCCCCACAAATAGTCGTGGATTGAAATGACCAATTTATTATTGTTTTTTTTGAGGAATATTAGGCATGTGTTTGTGTGTGTGGAGTAAGGAAACTTGCCCAAGGTTTCGCCCTGACCTGCCTGGATTCAAACATAGGACTCACGCTTGTAAAGCGAGCGCTCTAACCACTGAGCTACAGGAACTCCATTCCAGGGCTGAGAGATAGGGAGATGACAGGGCATGAAGGGATTTGAAGATGAGTGTGAAGGTCTTGAAATCAATCCGTTGGGCGATGGGGAGCCAGAGCAGCCTGGCTAGAATTAGTGCGACTGATGTAGAAGATTAGAAGAGTGAATATGTATGCAACAAAGCTTTACGATCAGCTGGGGTTTATAAGGTTACATACACGTCCATATAGATGTTAAAAGCAAGTCTGCAAGATACTTGTGAGGGAGATTCCTCCACAAACCAGTGGAAAGCCAAAGCGATCGCTTACTTCAAAATTCTTTTATTAGATTAAATGATATACAAAATTTATGCAGCATGATATCACTAAGTCTTCACTTTTATCATCCAGTCTACATAAAACCACCATAGTATTACAGGTGATGTGCGTGCCTTGGGAACAGTATCTAAGATACGTCAGATTAAAAATTATACAGCTTCATATATAAACATCCTCCTTATTTTAAAAATGACAATAGTACCTCCTTTGTAACATAGAAAAAGATGCCTTAGTATTCACCAAGTCACAACACAGTAGGTAGACATGAGGCATGTTGCGTTGAAGATTCAACAGGTCTAGGTCTCTGATATTATTTATTTGCATAAAGATACATTGCAGTCTGCCCATTACCATATTTACAAGGATTCCAATACTTCCTTTTGAATTGATTCTGTATGTACCACAAATAATAGAATTACACCAAAGTGTCTACACGATTGAAATCCATTAAAAATATTAATAATAAAATCAGGTCAGCATGTAAGTCCTTCAGGCTGTGCAGGCTACTGGACAATGTCATACTCAAATTTTTTATTCTCAAATTATCAACAGATTTCCTATTTTAACTTGTCACAGAGACCCGTCAGACCACACACCGCCCCCATTACGCTTTACAGAGAACTCTCCTCTCCGCAAGGTAACTTTCAACGTGAATAATCATTGTGCACCTCATTTGCAGCTGTGTTCTGTACCAGTCTTTCATGGCTTATTTTTTGTTTGTTTTTTTAAGAAGAGTAAATCGATTTTTTTTAATAAAAAAAAGCAAAAAAATAAAAATGGTCTGAAACGTAATGTTTTGCGAGGACTTTTAAAATCGGAACATTTCACCATTACTTCGAAATCTTGAATTTTTTTTGTTTGTTGTTTCCGGAATTAAAGTCTCTTTTCCATTGCACCTGCGGACCGGACTGGACTGTACCATTATCTTCCACTAGAGAATCGCTCGCTACAAGTCATTAATAATTCCAGCACACACTGCCTTTCTGGTGTCCCTTGCGAATACGGGCAACAGTAACTGATGCAAAATAGCGGAGGCTGCTAACATCTCGTCTGTACCATCAATGTTGTGCGCAAAACTAGATAACGTTGCGGCGTTCTTTACTCCTTCATTCCAATGAACCGCCCAGGGATGGTTTGCGGAAGGGACTGACGCTGAACTGAACCCATCGGGCCGCTCTTCTGCTGCGAAGACGACGGGTTCAGTATTACGGTCCGTCCTCCCTGTACCGGAGAGCTCCCCGCTCCTCACATTCTCGAGTCTCTTATATGATCAAGCGTATCGAGGTCCTGACGTCTTTGGTACCGCTGCCAGCCTGGACTGTGACCTCGGGGACGTCGTCCGCGGCGAGCATCACTTTGTCTGGCGTGTAATCGTTCCGTTTGATATCTGGGGTGACGGGAAACAGCATCAAAACACGGGCGTTTTTCAGAACCCGGCACTCAAAATTGAGCCGACATTATCAATTCAGATACCAGAGTCAAATAGCGGGCATTCGCATATAAACAGAATTCCACTGATTTAGTTTTGATACCAGAATTATTTATTTATCGAGCAAGCGTTTCCTGTGGTGGACCAAATCCGAAGGCAGTCTGAAATGTATTAAAGTCTCTACAGTCTGGTGGTCTTGGCTGACAAACAGCAGGAAGATTACAGGAAGAATAATAGGCGCACAACATAACTTTGTTTGGCAAATAACCTGCAGTTTCCCCCCCAATAAAACACTCATGTTCCATGAGCTCTGGCTTCTATGAACAGTATATTCTGTGAAGCGCTTTGAGACATCTAGAAGACGTGAAAAGCGCTGTATCAAATGAAAGGATTATTATTATTATTATACCTTGCACCTTTATTTTCTGGGACTTAGGCAGGTTGGGTGGTGCTCCTCCAAAGATATTTATGTAGAGAGTAAGCAGTAACATAGCAAGCTAGGCCTTAGAATGAGACGTACAGCTGGAATAAATCCTAAAACATCCCATTGACGTCCAAACGCTCAGTGCATAATGCAAGTCATCATTCCAGATTTAGTGTAAAGCTGTGGGTCCTCACAGGAAACTAAATATGTACATAATTGGGAAGGGAATAGAGGGATATGGGAAAGCTGATTAGGGTGGCGACAGTTCATGTGGATTTAATTGATCAGAATATTCCTAGGTCCGGTACAATACTCAGCCTGGATGTACCTCTACAATTGACCTTTGCAGTCCAGGTCTTTGGAAAGAAGAGAGATTAATGCTGACTGCAATTTAGCATGAAGAACATAAAGATTGGATACACAGGTGAGAGGCTGGGAGAGAAGCTGTGGGACTGTAGTCCAGCAGCTCCAGGACAGGGGAGGGGGATCAGCAAGGCTTACCGGGAAGCTTTAGCCTTGTGCAGCACGAATTGCAACGGTGTTTGGCTCGGAAATTCTTAACCGCATCTTCTCCCAAATTAGCGGGCCCGAAGACCATTTCAAATGACCTGGAAAAGGAACGTCAGAAGCAATCGTCATGAAGAGGGGGACAGAGAAAGCAAGAGCTGTAACAATATGACATGGTTATTAATAATGGAAACATTCTATTCAGTACAGAATCTTCATATTAACCATATCAATGATGAGATCAAATCCAAATGATAGCCAATGGTGTAAATGTGAAAGGAGTTGGACAGATTACAGACCTGTGATGGTATATGGCCTAGCAATGGTATTCACAGATACCCGAAGCCCTGTTTACTGGCAGCTCAGATACACAGGGATTTCATCTGTTGGTGAGGGACTTTTCTAAAGGGCTAAGAATAGATTTATTTCCCTAATCATCAGATGTCTATTCTAGGGAGTCACATTTCACCACATTAACCTCTGATAGGACTGGCCTCTGAATATAAAAGTAGACTTGCTTATTCACTTTACTGTGAAGATTCAGTCAAAACTACCAAAGCCTATTATCTTTGGCCAAGAAGAACAAGTGGGGTGTAGGTGGGTGGGTGGGAAGAGGGGAGAGAGAAAGAGAGAGAAACTGTCAGATGTAAACCAAATCTTTACCTTTTCTCCTCTGCCTTTATTACGGAGGGATCAGTCAAATTCTCACCAACACCTACGAGAAAGCAATGACGATAACATGAACATCACTTCTTCCTATCGACTCACCAACCAGAGGCTACGATCGAATCTTCACAAGCAAATTCCTACAGCTGCTGACAGGGTTTGTTGCTGCCGATGATGCCATTGCATGCTGAGGACTGCAGCAATTAGCTCTGGAAGTTCTGAAACTCTGTCTCCTCCACTCTCCTCTCACCCTCCCTCCTTCCCTTCTTTTAAATCACGACTGAAAATCTTCCTCTTTGACCATGTTGACGGTCACCTCATCCCTCCCCTCAGCTCAGCGTCGGCCTCCGCCACTGTTAAGCACTCTGAGACGCTACTACGCTTGAAGGGCATCGATATAAATACACGTAGTTGTTGTTGCAGTGGCAGCTTGTTAAACTGTAATGCAGAGGCTCGCAAACTAACATCCTTTGCGCTTGAAATCCTCAACTTGTTTATCGAGTAACTCGTAATCAGGGAAAAACACTGCTCAGATTAAATTCTGTACAGTTTAAAGCAGAGCAATTGACTTCAGAAAGCGCTCAGGCCTCGCTGTGAATTAGCACCATGACATTCCCTTCAGCACACACACCACCTGCACTAACCCTGCAAATCCAGGACCAGCAGTTCTCCTCGGGTGTACTCATATGTCCAGTGACTGAAGGCCAGCATGGTCTCCTCCAGCATGTTCTTTGGACGGATTTCATCTCCACTGTTATGGTTGAATTTCCGGAATTCCCCAGACATACACTCCTCGATGGCAAACCACTGGTTCGCTGAATGACAGTAAAGAAGAAACACCTCCAGGAACCTTAGGTTGAAACAGAATATTTACTCCACGTGCTTCTGCAGCAAGACGAGTTCAACATGCTGTACTGGGACAATAGTTCTTATTTTTCTTTAATCAAGCAGCTCGAATGCATCCCACAGTGACTAGATGCAAGATTGAAGGGCACACGTACAAGAACTGATTACTCGATGAGGCAAAAAGTTAAGAGATCACTTAAATACGCCTCCAGCAAGTTTCATTGCACCACATGCCTGATAATAATCCATCAAGAAAAAAAAAAAATTGGTCATTTCAAACTCCGATTATTTGTGGGACACTGTTGTGTGCAATTGGCTGCCGCATTTGCCCACAGTCAATTTACAGTAAATTCTGTGAAGCGCTTTGAGACGTCTAGAAGACGTGAAAGATATGAAAAGCGCTATATCAAATGCAAGGATTATTATTATTCTTATTACACACAACCAGCGTACCTGCCTATCCTCCAAAATGCATTTAAACAAAGAATAACAGGAAAAGCAAGAAGCAAAAAAAAAAAAGCTTTGTAAAGGTGAATTTGAATTCTGTCATTTTGATCATGTTCATCCTCTGGGAGACTTGACACCAATGAACAACTGACCTATTCCCTTTGCAGCAAACCAGCTTGACTCTTACCTGGGAGAATACGGAATAATCTTTGGTTTCATTTGGTTGAAGGCAAAGGAAAGCTTCTGTGCGGCCCTCTGTTGCTGAATCTCCTGCAAGCATTTTCAATCGATTAGTGCCGTCAGAAACCGCACAATTCCCAAGGCGTTTACTTACTCCTTATCCCCATTTTCGCCCAGCCATAAAATAGTATTAGCCTTATTTAGCAAGCACCCTTCAACACATTGAAGTAAAACTTTTTAAAACCGTTTAACAGTAAGTTATTAAGACGGCAAAGTGACGCAGCTATTTTTCACTGAGGGTTACACAGTTAATTGCAAGGGTGAAAACTGGTCTGATTTCACATTGGGAAAAGTAACAAAGGAAAAGTGTGCAAAGCATGTAGAACAAACAACAACAAAATGACATTTATAGAGCGCCTTTCACTTGGGAGGACGTCCCAAGACGCTGAACTCAGGATCCGAGCAAGAAGAGAGGGGCAGGGTAGGGAGGGATAGGCGGGAGAGAGTTAGGGAGGGGGAGAGTTGGGAGGGCAGCAGAAAGCATGGTTGAAGAGAAGAGTCTTGAGACCGACCTTGAAGGAGGTGAGGGAGCGATGCGAAGGGACTGTGGGATGGAGTTCCAGAGTGTGGGGGCAGATCAAACGTACCCTCAAACATAGATGCAACACAGTATCTTCCTTATAGATTCTCGTCCACGTGTTTACCACTTCGGGAAGAAAGGATTTCACGATGTAGAGCTGGCCTGGTTTGAGGATCTCACACTCAGACCACGTGCACTCCACCTTTAAAGCTCTCCGCAAGCCCCCTCCCATCTCCTCTTTGCTCAGGAACTCGATCTTGGCCGCCCGCCCGAGCTGGGACCAGGAGGACATACTATTGTTCAGACTGATTGGTGAGCTCTCCTCCAGTCTGTAGATTGTGACAGGTTCACCTTCAATACAAACAGAACACAAGCCCCGGACATGGTTAAAAAAAAAACAGATCACTGGTTTTGGTGGCAACAGCAAACTTACCAAGCAAAGAAAACAAGTGTCAAGCTAGAAATTAACTGAAGCCATAAAAATGTTGGAAACTTAGAGCAGAAACACTATCCTTTATCTTTCTTGTTCAGATAGGGATAGAGCCCTCTGAGCGTTTCCTGCTTCCACCACAGGAAATTACTGATCTTCTTTGTGCTCATTTTCTCTAAGTCTCGTAGCAGTAGATTTACTCGATGTTTAATTCACTGAAATATTTCTGTATAATCCGAGCAAGTGGAGGCAACTGGATTCCAGCAGAATCTATTACACTTCCAGGAGATGGCGCGCTACACCTAAGTTTCCCACTTAAGTCTCCGAGTAGCTTAACATGTAGAATATTGTATTGGTACTTATTGTTAAAACTACTCTCTTGGGCTGCTCACCTTTACTGGTTGAGGTTTATAGTCCAGCGATTCTTTTTGCAATGGAGGATGCCATGCAGGTGAAAAAAATGGCAGCGCAACTTTAAAGTTTTATTAGCAGCAAGCCGATAACCCTAGACTCTACTAGGGTCCGGCGATATATCGATATATCGCTAAAACCCGATATATTTTCATATCGATATGCCGATATAGGCATTTCAAAAATATCGATATATTGAAAAGCCGAGGTAAAACATCGGAATGCGCGCACACTGAACTACAAGACCCAGAATGCTCATCTCTATACACAATGCACAGACCGAGGTGCAAAGCCGCCATATTGTATTCATAGTCCTCGAATACAATATACAGGTATGCAAGGGATGTGGGGGGGGGGAGAGAAGGCTGGGGGTGGGGGGGAGAGAGAAGGTTGGGGGGGTGGGGGAGAGAGACGGCTGGGGGGGGGTGGGGGGCAGAGAGACGGCTGGGGGGGGCGTGAGAGACGGCTGTGGGGGGGTGGGGGGGAGAGAGACGGCTGGGCGGGTTGGGGGTGGAGAGAGACGGCTGGTGGGGAGTGGGGGGGAGAGAGACGGCTGGTGGGAGGGGTGGGGGGGAGAGAGACGGCTGGGGGGGTTGGGGGTGGAGAGAGACGGCTGGTGGGGAGTGGGGGGGAGAGAGACGGCTGGTGGGAGGGGGGAGAGAGATGGCTGGGGGGGTTAGAGAGACGGCTGGGGGTGGGGTGGGGGGGAGAGAGACGGCTGGGGGTGTGTGGGGGGGAGAGAGACAGCTGGGGGTGTGTGGGGGGGAGAGAGATGGCTGGGAGAGAGACGGCTGGGGGGGTTGGGGGTGGAGAGAGACGGCTGGTGGGAGGGGGGAGAGAGATGGCTAGGGGGGTTAGAGAGACGGCTGGGGGTGGGATGGGGGGGAGAGAGACGGCTGGGGGTGTGTGGGGGGGAGAGAGACAGCTGGGGGTGTGTGGGGGGGAGAGAGATGGCTGGGAGAGAGACGGCTGGGGGGGTTGGGGGTGGAGAGAGACGGCTGGTGGGGAGTGGGGGGGAGAGAGACGGCTGGTGGGAGGGGGGAGAGAGATGGCTGGGGGGGTTAGAGAGACGGCTGGGGGTGGGGTGGGGGGGAGAGAGACGGCTGGGGGTGTGTGGGGGGGGGGGGGAAGAGACGGGGTGGATGTGATAATATACAGATAGATAGAGATGGGGGGGGATGTGAGAGAGACACAGAGACGCAGACAGAAAAACACAGAGATGGGAGAGAGTGAGAGACACAGAAAGATATTTACCTCCTGAGGAGATAGGCCCGGAATGCGCGCGCCGCGTGCGCATACGCAGTATGAAAACCCCGAAAATATTGATATTTCGGTATATCTCGATATGAGCCGATCGATATATCTAAATCGGAAAACTTCCATATCGACGGACCCTAGACTCTACTAGCAGCAAGCCCAAATACTGCACACACGCGACAATGTGGGTTATCGGCTAGCATTATCGGCTTGCCATTAGTAAGGCTTTAAAATCGCGTTCTGTTTTTTCACCCGCTTAGCATGTTCCATTTTAAAAATAATCGCTGGACTGTAAACCTCAACCGCAGCATCTACCAATAAAGGTGAGAAGCGCAAGAGAGTAGTTTTAACAATAAGTACCAACTGTTATTATCTGTTATTATTTATGCATTTATAAATGCTCCACTGCTATTGTTCCAGATAAGTTCCAGTTTATCGAATGGGGACTTTTTTTTGGCGTGCCGGTTATGTGGAAGTGCTGGTGCATCGCGTCACGGATAAACGGACTTCTACTGTATTTTGATACTGATCGGTTGTTGTACCAGTCACAAGGGACAGGGTGAAAGGATGCAAACAGCTATATTTAGCGGTTCAGGCCTGAACAGGGATGAGTATAAGCTGGAATCCATTCCTGCACAAAAGGCAATTCAGATCCACACAGATCAGCATTTTGTTAAAGCTGAATCTGAACAAAAATCAATCTTGCTTACCTCTGTTTGGGACCGGAGTAAATGGAATGGTTTGAGAAAGCCTCATCAAATTATTCCTCTCGACAGCTGTGAAAAGGAAAAATACATCTCGCTTTTAACCAATTCATTGGTTCTTGTTATATTAGTTACTATGAAAAGCGTTTGGGTAGCACGTCAAGGAGCAATACTGACCTGAGTAATAGTAATTTATATCCAGTGTAGCCTTGAAAGGAGAGACAATATCTATCAAGTGGACAGAAAACATAATCAGAACGTTTCAAAGTGTATCTAGACGACAGAACTTAAGAGTATTTATTGGAAGAAACAAAATGTAATTAATAAATCATCTAGCTCAGCAGAATCAAGACTTAATCCTTCCCAAACAGAACATGATTAAGATTTCTTACCATAGCTGCAAAGTTTTCATTAGAGAAATAAAATACCAGTTACGGTCACAGCAGGACCGAGGATTACAGCAGCGTTCTGAAGGTTGGTCATTCTCAGATGGAATTTTGGCCCATCGAAACATGCTTTGGTGACTAAATATAATAATAATCTTTGCATTTGATATAGTGCTTTTTTACATCTTATCGACGTCTCAAAGCGCTTCACAGAATATACTGTAAAGTGAATTGACTGTATATTTGTGGGGGAAACACGGCAGCCAATTGTGCACAGCAGCGTCCCACAAACAGTCATGGATTGAAAATGACCAATTTTATTATTGTGGGTTTTTTGGACAGATTATTATTAGACATGTGTGTGTGTGGAGTAAGGAAACCTGCCCACGGTTTCGCCCTGACCTGCCTGGATTCGAACACAGGTCTCACGCTTGTAAGGCGAGTGCTCTAACTACTGAGCTATAGGATAGTGTTGATACCCTTACAATGTCTAATGAGTCTTAAAGAAATTATGATATTTGTTTAGATAATAAGGTGGATATCACAACTTTTTAGTCAACCTGAAAACATATAAAAATACAAGTTGCTAAAAAAAATACATGAGTTGTGGTTTCTCACCTCCCATTTTCCTTTGCCTTGCTTGAGATTGCTGCACACTGTAGAAATGTGGCACTGAAACAAACAGTAAAAGCTTTTAAAATGGACGCTTAACAAACAGCTGACCGGGAGTCCAGAGATTTAGCAAAGATTTTAATTTTTGAAAATTATTTTCAAGATTCTATTAAAGCTGATCACTTTACCCAATCAATTAACCAATCAACCCCAATGGCCCGCATCCCCACACCTCTTGAAGCCCCTCTTTTTTACATGCCTATCTGCTTCCCTCTTGAAAGAACACAATGGACTAACCTATCACCTGATGTGGATAGAATGAAACACAGGTACTCTATGCAAAATTTGGAAATATATTCTACTCCCAGCAGTGAGACTTTACCACTATTAGCAGTCAATTAAATGCAATAATTACTTTATGACTTTGTATGGATAGTAGCACTTGATACTTATAAACAAAGATAAACTGTATAAACCAGTTTACCCAGTAATACCAGTCAGACAATACAATTTGCTGTAGCACCTTGGTATGAAAATACAGAATTTTACTGTGTTAACGTGGAATCAGATAATACTTTAACATAAGGAGAAGGTGAGGAATTTGAATCCTTTCCAAATGTTTCTGTGTTCCAAAGCAGGAGGAATCTAGTGCTAACTGGTCCAGCACTGGTAGTGAACCAAAGACTGGTTTGTCTATAAAGTGAGTTGAGAAGAAAGTGAGTTAAGGTTGGCTACTGAATGTCCTCAGTAGGTTTGTTGTGCACTTGACAGCTTCAGTTAATGTTTTTCCTAAATCTACCGGGTTTAAATATGTGCTAGAGCTCATTCTCAACATCAAAGACAGATTAAACAAATACCATGCAAAATTCCAATTTTCTAATTCTATAGGCATAATTAGTGACTGGGTTCAATGTCTGCATTATGCCATCTGTTTAAATATGTGGGTACCTGGGCACATGGCAGAATTACAAAGACTCCATGGAAGAGTGGAAGGCATATGATCCAAATAGAGTGAAGGGAAGAATCTAATTATGCTTTCCATGTAGAGCAGGAAACAACTTGTAAGACGCTTAACTATTAAAAGCTGATTGGAATTAGATTTTGTAGAAGTGGCTGGTTTTATTTATCAGCACAATGCTCTGTTTCTCTGTTATTCACCAATTTGGGCTCTATCCAGGCACAGGATCACGAAAACCTTTAGAAATGCACTCAACCCCACGCACCCCCAACATAATAATAATAATAATCCTTGCATTTGATATAGCACTTTTCACATCTTATCAACATCTCAAAGCGCTTCACAGAATATACTGTAAAGTGAATTGACTGTATATTTGTGGGTGAAAAGCGGCAGCCAATTGCGCACAGCAATATACCACAAACAGTTGTGGATTGAAATGACCAATTTTATTATTGTGGGTTTTTTGTAGATTATTATTCGGTGTGTGGAGTATAACATGCTATACAACAGCAAAATATTTGAGTTATTACAAGCATGTCCAATAAGACAACCAGGTAAATCCAACATCATTAAAACTGTCAATGCTCAGCAGCATTATGTTACATCAGCCTTATAAATGAGGGGTAGTGCAGTCAAGTATTGTGAGACTGCTTCAGTTGCAAAACCCACCACACCTAAACAGACATGACACTCCACTATAACTTAATCACTTTGGAAATCTACAATTCCGATTAACAAGAACTTAAGTCTTACCATTTAAAGCATCTTCACCGGCAGCCCTGCAACGCAAAAATAAAATAACTTGTACACGACCTAAACAGCTTCAAAATCAATTTGTCTGAATCGTTGATATGTTAAATTAATGCTCTCAAATTTCCCATATAGGAGCTAGCACTAGCGTGTACTCTACTGGCTGAGTGATTTCCCTCATTGCAGCAGTTTCTATGATCTGAATTTGTTACCCATTCAAACTTTCTTTTTGCTACAGTAATAAACCTATTGGTGAAAATAAAATATTAATTCCATTTAATATCTGCCATTGTACAAAACCCAATGATGCATCTCTTCTGAACAGATTATAATGTATAACCTATTCAAATCAGTGGGAGTATTTCTTGAGAAAGCAGATGAATTTCCCAACACAATGACAGCGCTGGTAGCTCACAGTTTAGACTGTTGGTTGGTGCTTGATGGGAAACAATGAGTTGGCAGAGGTGCCATTAATCCTTTGCTAGACTAGAATACAGGTGTCAACGTTTGCACACAGCTAACTGACTACCCCAAAATGGGCTTCTCTTGTTCTACTTCCCCTGTGATGGTACAATATGATTTGGCAAAATATGAAGTGGTCAATCTTGGGGTATGTTTCTTAATGGGGTAAATGGGAGTATTTTTTATTGCTACAAGGGACAAACCTCTAATTTGGGTGTTCTGCGCATGCTTAAGTTTCTGTCTTAAAACATCAAAGTTGCTGTGTGTGTTCTTAGGTATTAGGGAACAGCCCTGGAACCCACTCTTCTACAACATATTTGTTACTGTACTTACATTTGACAATTGGATGCAATAGACGTTTCATCTGGACGATCCTAAAGAGAGAAAAAAAAATGTTAGGCTCTTCCCGATCTTAACTATCTAATGGACCTGTGTGAGGTTTTGAATAGATTTATGGCTTAGTAATAGATTTAACTATGATTTCATATGGTATTTCCAAGGAACTTTAATGGCAATGATGTTATTATTATTATAAATTCAACTCACTGAAAGAACTAGGAAGACTCGAATGCAGGAAAGCAATCCAACATTATTTACTTCCTTCAATTTCCACATACAATTAACTGACATCAAAGTATCACAACAGAATTAGGCTAATTGTCTAATATTTAGGCTACCGTGTAGGATGAAAGTGCTCATCGCCTTGATCAGTCAGATCAGAACAAAGTAGTGCGAAAGTACGCAGATTTTTTTCTAAAGTCGTTGCCTTGGAGAAAGATTTAACAGAATGTATCTGTACTTTCGCTCAAGGTGACCACAAGTAGAATGTACCTTATGCAATGGTTCAGAACAGGCTAAAGAGTAAACACAAAGAAACACATTCTGCTGTCAGTTGCTTGGTAATGGGTTTAACTATGATTTTGTTTCCAAGCGAAACAAGCTTCTCAGACTGATGCAGGGCCCTGGCTAAAAGCCAAGCCTCTGCAGTTAGCTCTCTTCCCCGAAAGGAAGCCTGTGATGACAGATGAATATATCAGCGCTGTGATTTCCTGAGATGAACACAGCTCAAAGGCAAAACATTTCAGATGTGTTCTGTGGATGGTCGTATCCAAAAGCCAGATACAGAACTGGATCGATTAAATAAGGCATAAAGCTAATTTACACTGCAGGCAGATGCGAGGGAAAGTATGTTAGCTTTCAACGACTGGAACAATCACTCACGGAGCAGACAAAACAGTGATTGAGTCTGCAATCGAGCAGTTGCAAATGTGAAGCTTCATAACCGAATTAGCTACTTTTCCAACTGAATGTCTTGCTTAGAAAAGGTTGGGATGGCCCCACATGGCCTCTTGAACTGCACAAGAAACGTTGGAAAAGCAATGTCTGTATCTAGAGAAAACAGCTGCAACATCACACTAAAAAGAGTTGAAATGGTTATCTTGGCAACAGATAAATCTTTTCCATGTTGCTACCACACAAGCAAGCCCGTAAAGTCACCCAGCCTCCAAAACTTGGCACACAACTAGGGCTTTCCTGGATGCTAGTTATCCACTACAAAAAAGGCATCTATTCTGGGTGACTATTCTGATCCAGCTGCTAGATTCAAATACAAAGTACTGCTGAGGGCTGGACAAACGGAACTGATTTAAAATGATCAGCAGCGGGTTTCAAACGAAAGTTTAAAAGGAGAATATGGTGCAAAGCCAGTCTTGGTGTCTAATCATAAACAGTCAGAGAATTGTAGGAAATCTGAAACAAAAATAGCAAACATCGGAATCTGAACGAATTATAGAAAGATTGTTAAAAGATAATTAGACCTTCGAAGAAGCCAGATCAACAACACTGAACCAATTTCCTTGCGTGGTAGCAACATATCAAACATTGCTGAGAACAGAGAGAATAATAATTACAATAATCCTTGCATTTGATATAACGCTTTTCACGTCTTCTAGACGTCTCAAAGCGCTTCACAGAATATACTGTAAAGTGAATTGACTGACAAAGAGCTGAGGTGCAATTCCACCTGAGCGTCAAGGTCTGACACTCACCACAGATCTAACAAGGTACCTCACCACTCATGAGTGGACATTTAAATGTTGTTTCATACAAAGAAAAGTCAATGATATGAGTGGACGCGAAGCAGACTGACCATCAGGAGGGAAGCCTTTGAATCCTCACGGTGAAATTGGATGTCTTCAGCTGAGGCCCCAATCCAGCTTTTGCTGCTCTTCACTTGTACTGAAATAGAGACGATGAATTCAAAGTCAATGCTGTGAAAGTGACTTGATATTCTTACTGTAATCAGCCAACTGTATTATCACTAACATTTACTCCTTATATATATATATATTTTACAAAGGAAGGAATCCTAATGCAGGGATGAGCTGGCACGTTTCCAGGCACTTCACATGCTAATATACTTCCTAATGTCAAAGCACTTCAGTGACCTTTCCTTCAGCGAAACAAATAGAACGGTCTCTGGATACTGTACAAAGTCAACAGTGAACATCCTGTACAATAGTGATAGGTGCAGCTAATGCACTTTACCCACGCACGGCACGCTCCACTCCACGTACATCGAGAATGAAGGTCATTTGATTCAAAAATCACATTGAAGTGTGCATGTATGTATATATAACAAAAAAAAACACTTACAAGAAACTGCTTGAACAGATGCAACAGATGTTAAATGATCACGGTAGAGCTCAGCAAATCCACCGTAGGAATTCACTGTTCTCAACTGATGTTCAGGGCGAAGAGAATCCTAGGCGAGGTCGAGAGGGAGATTATAATGTGCAGTTTATAAAATCCACCAAATAAAACCAAAATAGTGAACATTCTCAAACTGTATACCAAGTTCTGAATGGTTCCCACTGTTACTTTTTCTTTTAATGCAATGGCTTCCCTGGTCCCAGATTTTGGTAGGTCCAAGTTGTCTTTGTGACCTAAATGAGACATAATTTAAGTCAATAATCTTACCTCAGGCACGGCAACAACAAGAACAACAACAAAATTGCATATGGAAAGTGCCTTTCACGTTGCGATTACTCAGTACAGAGCAAATGTTAAATTTAAGAAGTGCATTAGTTTTTTGGGGAAAGTTTTGGATCCATTTTAGCAATGTGAAAGGAGCCTTATAAATACAGTTTGTTATTGTTGTTGATACACCAGCATGTTACAACAGTACAAATTGAGATCTATTTCAATTCACTTTGCATAAGGTGAATGACATTTCAAGCATTTTAAATAACTGTATTTTGACTCTTTTTAAAAAAAATCTGATATTTCTTCTTCTGTTCTGTCCCAAGACAGATATAATTTGTCTGTCTAACTAACCAGCCATGTGATTTTTTTCATGTCTAGCAAACTCTTTCCGATGTCAAATCCAAAGCCTGTGGAATGCATCAGCCTTCAGGCATTAACAGTATAGTAGGTAGAGCTGGTTGCACTAAGATAATTTGATTTTGTATTAAAAACAAGGCTGAATTGAAGAAATAAGGTTTGAGGTTTTGCATTTAGCACAAAATAGTTTGAAATAAGATACTAAAAAGAAAATCTCAGGCACATTATATAAGTACCCATTATACAAGTATCCAACAAGACTTAACATGTAGCATTTCAGAGTGAGCAAGTCAAATAATTAATAAAATGTTAAAACCAAATTCAATCAGTCCAAATCAGACAATATAAAATTAAATACATTACTAAAAAAGTGGGGGTGGCGGGGAAGGGAACACCTATGGTGACCAATTGTGGCAACAGAAAGATAAATAAAGCTAAGACCTATGCAATACACTGACAGTGATGTGACCTGCAACCAGGTGAAGTTACGCAAAGGTATAGTGCTTTAGGAGCTCAAACCTCTCAACTGGGATTTGTTCCACAGGTCATTCGGTGGTCCTGCCGAGTTCCCAACAGTTGTGTGTGGAGCACACATTTCCACTGCTGGTGTGAGAATATCATCCCAATTTCTTTGTCCATCTCTGGGTTGTGCACGGGGTTCATGACATTGTGTTTTTGATGTGGTGGCTGAAAACAACTTGCCTTGTCTCGCATTTTGACAGCGGTTTTCAAAGATGTTCCATTTGCTGGGATTACGTTCAGAGCCACAGCTGTTAGTGATGCCAGTACCTGACCTACTCTCAGTCTCAATGAATGCATGGTTGAAGTATCCTTCATTCACAATGCAAGCTATTGAAGTAGCGGGCCAACAGAAGCAGCAAGCAGGATAGCAGTAAGCAGGATAGCAGCAAACATCTTTAGGTGAATCAAAAGAACTTTACTACACTTACCAACAAAGGCCCCAAATTCAACAGAACTGTCGTCATCATCTAAACCCTTTCTAGGCGGGCCAGCTGAATCACCGTCCAATGCAAACTCCAATTGGCTTTTGCTGCTGGACTGAGACGGGGTGCTAACGAAGAACTGGGCAGACGGGGTGGAGAGGTTTGGTATACTGTGGAATGAACGTCCTGGTATTTGATCACAGTTGAGGGACTGGGTTTTCCCTAGTCCTAAGTGGCTTCTACGCCGCAGTTCAGAAGGCGATCTTGTATTTGACAATAAGGCACAGCCTGAGGACACAGCGTCAGGAACATTCAGTACATTTCCCTGCCAAGTTGTAAGTGAATCCTGACCTAATTTCCGGCCCAGCACCTCTCTTTGAGAAGCGTCAGTGTCGTCTTTGACGGAAGCATCAGCACCAACAGAGCCCCCAGAATCCACCCCTCGTTGAGGGAAAGAGGAGCCAAAGTAGGTGCCGATGCTGTGCTTTTTGCGAAGTGAAGATTTCAGTGGGGCATCAGCGAGGTTCTCCCCCAAATTTCGTGAAATACTCAGCTCGCGGGAGATCTCCTTGTGCACCATGGCGGCCTCAGAGGCTTTTTGGGCAGTCAGTGCTTTCAAGGTGTCCACTGTGAGAGCAGACAGGTCCTGTAGGTGACCAATTTGACAATCCAGCGACTGCAGTGACCGTTTGATGTAATTCACACGATCACCCACTTCTTTCAGCTGGATGGACATATTTTCAACCCTAAAAACAAAAGAGCCCATCAACCAATTTAGAGTTAACTCTACAAGTTAAAATAATGCTTGCTTTTGATAAAGCGTCTTGATAAATCTTTCATTTATCTTATCACATCTTTGAGACGTCGCTTAAGCGCTTCACAGACGAATTGACTATGGGGGCAAGATGCAGTACATTTCAATGTGGTTGCTTTATTAACAATGCCCTATTTGAGAAATATCCACAGCATACGCAATATTTTCATGTTTTCCTCTCAGAAACATCACATTTACAGGTTTATCGGAGGGGGTGGGCCAGGATTAAACCGCCATTTGGACCACCCAACCTCAAAGATGCTGTTTACTGATGGGAAACAAAAGCAATGCTCTCATTCCCCAAGGGGCGCTATATATTATACAAAATTTCAGTAATTTAAAATGATTGTACCTTTCAGAGGTCACCCGAATTCTTTCCTCGCTACCTGAATGGAACCGATCTTCTTTTTCATGGAAGTACTTCTCCACACACTGCTCTTCAAAGTCGTGCAATTTTTTCTGGTCTTCCTCACTTAAAAATAATTCTGAAGAGGACAACGATTTAAAAAAAAGGATGTGATCTGGAGGTTTTGCTTACTGAAGTGAAAATTAAATAGTTTCTTTAGAACATTTTCAAATACGGCCAGTCAAAAACATTAAACTAGATAAGGCCGTTCATCATATTTATGTTTACACAAGAACATAAAAATTAAGAGTAGGCCATTTTGCCCCTCAAGCCCCTCAAGATCTTATTTAATAAGATCATGGATGATCTTCAATCCTAATGGAATCCTAATTCCATTTACCTGTCGTATCCCCATATCCCTTAACGTTCTGACGAAGGGTCGTGGACCCAAAACGTTGACTCACTTTCCTTTCTCCATGGATGAACCCTGACTTGCTGAGTTTAACTTCTGTTTTTGTTTCAGATCTCCAGCATCTGTAGTATTTGTGTTTTGTTTGTATAATATAATTGTTCAGTACCAAGGCTTGCACTTGCAAGTTTTGTTTGATAAATACTTTTTCGATCTACTTTTGAGTTTCTAAGAATTGCCGTTTGTACAAATCAGATTTGTTCCTTCCGGGGCCGAGCCAGGGGGAGGGGGAAAAAGGTGACCGAAGTCTACTTACTTGGTCCACCTTGACCTCGGTCACGTTTCCTTCCTTGTCGGCAGATATGAGAAATTAACAAAGCAAAGTGGCTGAGGATGATGAGAGGAGGTGGGAGAACAGGTTTTTCATGATATGCCATGATAAAGTAATATCGTTGATACTTCCATACAATGTTCGAAATGGCTTTTACTTGGAAGTACACGTTACTAAAAGAGAGAAGAAAATGTTGCTGTAATTTAGGTGATTTCAGAGTATGACACAACACCACCTATTTAACTTCAAGGAAAAATTAGCACAATTTTAGTCAGTGACAAAAAGTTTTGAGCTTCCAGCGTTTGAACTTTCCCCACTGCCTCTAAATTGTGCTTCCCTCAGCCAATTCTCCCTCTTTTATCCGGGTTCAATGCACGAGCAAACAAAACTTTGGTGCAGAATATGAGCCAATACCAAAACGGGGAATGGTTATAACACGACTAATCAGTGATCTTGTGTTTCTAAATATATCGATTGCTGTTTCTGATGTTTGAAACGGGGAATTAGGTCTCTTAACTTTTTTCATTCCAAACAACTCGGGCAATAACTGCTCTGTGAATCCAAATACAGTACATGAATTGAAGTTACAGGAAAAATATACTCTCCTTAACACCTTTAAAGTTAAATATTAGGTGACTAATCAAACTGATTTATTAAAAATTAAACTCTGTACTGTACTTTGTTGCTCCAGCTATAATGCATATTTGGCACAGACATTGCACAACTGTACCAAGGCCAACGTTGCATTATATCTACTGACCTCTTAGATATTAGGATTCTGCTGGTTTCAACAGGTATAATGCTGACTCGAATTTCACAGACTATTAGAGGCTGGGGAGCACAGTTCCGTACATGCACTTAAGAACAGAGTCCTGTAAGTGTACAATGTAACACCACCAGTCCACCTGCTACTCTCACAAACATTCCCTCTGCTGTAATATAATAGGCATAAGGTAACATATCTGAACTTTGTCTTTATGAGATATTATCTCAAAGATATGAATTTTCTTTTAACCTCTTATCTTAATCTTTTATCTCATTTCCTTAACATGAAACCCACGCATTAATATAGTTGGGCTGTAAATAAAAGTTTGCAAATGATTACTTGCGTTGTCAGCAGTTTGTATTAGTGCAGTGTAAAGGCTACAGGCACCCAACAACGACGTGCTATAAAACATCCAGTTATCAATTTCAGAAGAAAGTATCGGCAACCGCTCGCCTATAGAGCCAAAGGCCCCTGACCAGAGTCATTGCTTTTTTTGTTTGGGACACCAGGTTGATTTAAATATAGGAAAAAAATTTGTAAAAACAAATGAATGGTGAGGGGACAAAGAGTTTCAATACATCTAAAAATGCACTCACTTGAAAAATGCAATGAGAAGATTCACCATGAGAATATACTGTACAAAGAGGTAGACTGCTTGTAGAAATGGTGTTATCCAAGAACCAATAACACAACGGTTCTTTACATCCACATCTTCACTGCCCGCGGAACAAGCTTGGTGGGTGGGGGATAAGGCGAAGAAAAAAGACAAAGACCTTTTTATTATCCTATAGTTTTTTTTTTTAAGTGGTACAAACAGCTTGACAGAGTGGCAGGGGGAAGAGTTATTCAGATAACTGTTCAATGATTGCCTAGATTGATGTTGGGTCCCCACACAGCTGATCACTGGCACGTGTTTGCGCCTCCATACATTTTTTCTGAACTTTACTACAGTTATCGTAAAATTACTGCATTTTGTAATTATTTCATTAACAACTTATTAGTGAAACGACATATTGGGGAGTTCCAGTAGCTCCTTATCATGGCAATGAGAGGTCTCTAAGCAATTCACAGACACTACTGCAAAGTGAGGTGACTATTTGTGGACAAAACTTGATTGCAGATTGCACACTCCATGTCCCACAAAACATTAGTAGACTGAGTGACCAAATTATTATTTTTAAAAAATTTGTATTAAAATTTAAGTGACGAGAATATGAATTGTTCACAGTCCGCAACAATATATATACTGGGATTCCTCAATTAACGTTGGGGATGTGTTCTTGAAAAGCACGACTTTAATTGAAACAACGTATAATCTAAATTACCATAGGAACTAATGATATAAATAGGGATTACCGGTATGTTCCTTCAGTACATTTCTGGTATGAATTTTCTTAAACTAATATTAAATAAAGAGCAAAAACAACACTAATAGTAATGAAAATTAAAATAAATGTTTAATAAAAAAAGGTCAAAATACAATTAAGAGAACACTTATTAGAGATGGTTGATGTGGTCAGTGGGAGGAGTGGTGAGGGGGCGGAGTCATTCAGATGAAGGGTGGGATTACCAGAGAAACCCCCCCCCCCCCCCCCCCCAACCGCATCACCAAACAGCTGATCGCTGGCACGTGACTGCGCTTTCTTACATTTTGTCTGAAGTTGTCGAAATGTACAAATGAGCAAACACGTGCCAGTGATCAGCTGTTTCGTGACGTGGTATGATGCACCCCTTCATCTGAATGCCCACATCAACCATCTCCAGTAAGTGTTCTCTTAATTGTATTTATTATCTTATTTATATATTTACTAAACAACTAATATAAAATGTAATCAGCTAATATCACTTCAATTAATCAATTTTTCAAATTATTTCTTCAAATACTTATTAATTCATCAACGTATGAATGAAACATTGTACACAATGGATGATGTATAGGCAAGGAGTTCAGTAATGGGATAAACTCCCCAGAAATCCAAGGAATCAATTCAGAGAGTAAGTTACTTACGATCAATTTCATATGCATATACTTCACCGTAGATCATCCAGTAAGGCTGAAAGACTATGTCTTTTGCTAGTTTCCATGATGGGGTTTCTGATGGATAAAGGATCGCCTTCCTTGGAACTCCAAAGCTCAGCAGCACAACTGCCATGATCACCACAATGTAAAACATGTTTGCCACCTAGCAGTCGAGGGAAAAGGCGAAGGAATCACTGAACAAAAAGTTGCACATTTCACAACAATGACAAAAAAAACTTAATCGCATCAAAATGATTGAGAAGTTTCACGAGTACTTTGTTCAGATAAAATTTGAGATTGTTGAGGGAGAGCTTAAATAGATTTTGTCAAAAATTAAGTAAAATAATTGCCCAATGATCCACTTACCATTTTACCTATCATTGTGACATAAGGTCCAGCATGCTGATTCACTGCAAGGAAATCCAGGAGTCGCACGTACCAAAATATAATGTTGAGGCAATAAGTTATTCTGCCAGCTGTGAAAATGCTACCAACTCCAAACCTTAGTCCGAAACCAACAAAAAACATAATAATTGCAATTGTGTCAGTGATGTTGAAATAATCGCTGAAATAGACCTTGATCTTCTGATTGATCTTTCCGGCTTCGGACATGAAAATCTAGATGCGAAGAAAAACATTTTTTTTAGATTAGAAAATGAATCCACGACAAACCAAAAAACAGATTGTGAGGCAAAACTGATACTACATATGGATCAGCCACAATCTCCTGACAACATAAAAAATAAATGATCAGACTCCATAACAAACATTAGCCTTAATTAACATTGGCTGTTCAACCATAATACTAAATCCAACCTCAATATTTTCATCACTTCAAGATTACACCTAAATCATTGTGAGTGGTACTTAAAAAAATTTGCAACAAAGAGAATTCTGTATATTTTACAATATCTATGCTACGAGTTGGAATTTTTTTTCTTTAATATTACTTGCATTTGATATAATGCCTTATGAGGTCTTCAAGACTTCTCAAAGTGTATCACTATACAGAATATAGTGTATAGTGAATTGATCAATTTGAATTGACGGCCAATTGTACTCAGCAGTGCCCCACAATCAGAATATACATTAATAAGACTAATTCCCACCTCTCTAATTTTCTCTATGGCTAAGGTAAAGATGAAAGATATCACAATCCACTCTTGAATGGAAGGCACTTTTCCCATAATTACCAGAACGACATATGTATAGAGCATGAGGAACCCCAAATACGCCAACTGGAAAACACAAGACAGAAGAGAGTTTAGAAAGAAAGTGAAAGAATGGAGGAATAGGTCTTGAATCCACACTTTGCTTCTCAGGAACAAATTGAAAAGAAGTTGTCAGTTTCTCCTGAATACGAGTCTTTTAGGAACACAAGTAAAATACAAGGTTTCCATTATACATACCTGACTATAGCAAAGTTTGTTATCCTTAACTGGCCAGCTGATGGGGGTTTTTTAAACAAATTGCATTACAATTTCAACCCACAGATGTAAATTATTAAACACTGCACAGGTACTAATTATTCATTTATTTTGGGTCCAGATCAAACATTTCATGTGATATTTAACCCCAAAACAGATCAATAATCTCAGATTTACAAATACATAAACAAGTTGGATTAGCGTTGATTTATAGGGAGCCTATTGCTGCAGGAACATTTTACTTTCCACAAACACTGAGCTAATAAGACTCCGTCATACACAAGCCTTCTCTATCCTCCTGTTTATTTGCTCTCTGATGGAAAGTGTGATGTTAGTACGGTACTTCTGTTTTTCAGTCCACTTTGCCCTTTTCTCTAAAATGATTCTTATGATTCAGCATTACATCCATTACTAATTGTCTTGTTTGCAGCTCCTCTCCCGTGCAATATACTGTCCCACTTGATCTAGTTGTTTTTAAATTAACTCAATACAGATGCGATTGAAATGTCACTATTCAAATTCATTTTTCATACAGACAGTAGGTCCCAGGAATATTTCCCTGCATGCAATGAATTAGAAAATCTTGATCAGGAAAGAAAGCGCATGTACAAACATCTGCACTTAGGTGCTTCTAACTTACTGTGTTAAACCAGAACTTTGCAATTGGTGCATGGTAGAAATAGTAGAACTTCCTGGTGATAGGTAGTCTCCTCTGTTTAGTCAGAGGCACATCTTCTTGCTTCATCTCATGGAGGTCACACATACCCTCTTCCTTGAACACATCCTAGATTACATCAAAAATAAATTGTGATAGGTTATAAAGCTGTAAACGTATTGAGAATCAAGTAAACGACAAAATTACGTTTCTATCGCGCCTTTCGCGTCGGGGGTACGTCACAAGATGCTGGACAGTCAGTGTTTCAGATACGAGCTGGGGTCAGGGAGGGTGGAGGGAAGGGATGGGATGGGGACTGACGACACCGTCGAAGAGGAGGGTCTTAAGGCGGTGCACGAAGGTGAGGTGGAGGGATTGCGGGATGGAATTCCAGAGCTTGGGGGCAGAGTGGCTGAAGGCTCACCTGCCTATGGTGGGTCAGAGGACGTGGAGCAGGCGGAAGCCCACTGAGCATACGGAGCAGACAGATTGGTAGGAGGTCACAGAGGTAAGGTGGGGCAGGGCCATGGAGGGCTTTAAAGATGAAGATTGGTTTACAAACCCATTCTTACCATGGATATCTGATCACTCGGGATCTGAAAGTTGTGTTCACTGTCCTCTATGTTCATCTGATGAGCATCTTCAGATTGAGGAATATGAGACATTTCTGCCTTGGTTTTAAACTCCAGCATTAGGATTGTGGGTGGGAACAGAATACTCAGAATAACCTATTTTAAAAATAATTTCATTTGTTAAAAAGATTGCAATCTTTCCTGCACGTTCCATGGCATAGAGTAGATAGGTAATCAAACCAGAGAAAATACTAATGAAATGCACTGTGTGCTGTGTCAACACCTAAAAGTACATTCTTCGGATTACTTTGGTTTTTAAATTATTTTGCTCACTGAACCCACAAAAACAATGATGCCCTGTAGTGGAACTACTAGTAGAGTTCTTGACCAAGTCCAGGACTCTATATGAATCGCTTTGTCTGCCTTTGTTAAAACTTGCAAATGCTGTGTTTTGCCCCCAAGCCACCAGTGTAAATTAGGGTTGAGCAAACTACTGCTGTAGTTTCAAAAACAATGCCATTCTTATTGACAATAAATTGGGATCAGTCTCCCATGACCCATTGAAAGCTTTCCAGGTCAATGTACTAGCTGCACTTTATTTTAATGCTTTAGCAGACAATGAAATCCCAAATGATGCGTCTTTGAAAAATAAACAAGCAATAAAATGTGACAAAGATCTACTATATGTGAGGCTACTGGTTTAAAATTGCTCTCTGCACTGGTGTGTGGAGTTTGGGGGATAAGATTTGTAACAGTAAAGAGGCCTTTTAAAAAAAATATTCAAGAAAATATTTACCTTATACCAGGAATTCTTTCTCATATTCAGTCTTCCCATCCACATATCTGACAGCAGCATTTGGGTACAGGTGTGTGCCACAAAAGGGCGAAGCCTTGAGTTAACAGCCAATTTAAGGCACGTGGAGTTGCTCCAGTTCTTCAGTTCATAAGTCAGCAACTTCATGGCCATTGTCTCATCGTGTCTAAAGGACTGATCCAGTAGATCTACTGCTAGCTGTCCAAATTCACTGAAACATAGACAGCAGCTCTGAATATCCGAACATATTCAGCCTAGCCTTGTTAAAAGTGTGAAATAATTGTTTGTACACAAACTATTCCCCGCTGAGACATCTCTAACCCAGGTGGGTCACAAAGCAACTGGATTGACCTGCAGTAGACATTCGCAGTCCTTTTCCTCTGCCTACATTAGTGTTTCACTAGAGCAGTAGATGCGATGCTTTGCTTTGATTCTTTTAAAATTAGACTAAGATTAAACAGAATGCCATGTCATTGCTAACTAGGGAATAGTCATTCTTAAACACGATAATGGTTTGCTGTATTGATAGGATTGTGGCAGTAATCTATCCAGCAGGGAAATTATATGCAGAATGGACAGAAGGCAATGCAAAATAATGTTCTTGAACTTCTTAATAAGAAGGTTAATTAATATGCACATATTCTAATAGAAGAGTGGGGGAAGGAGAGAGTGGGGTA
>CM068755.1:15769570-15816760 GCA_035084275.1 Hydrolagus colliei | reverse complement strand
CGACCACATCTGAGGAGTCAGGTTTCTAAAGCGTCTTTGGCGAGGAGGTGCGAGTTTAGACTTTGTGAAAGCTTTGGGATTCATTTGCAGATTTTTTTTTTTTTAACTGTACGTGTTTCATCCGCACAATGCAAAATCGATGCATTTTACGGTATACTCTGTGAAGTGTTTTGAGACGTCTCGAAGAGCTGTATCAGATGCAAGAATTATTATTGTATTATTATTATTTTCTCCCTGTTTTTTTTTAATCAAAGAAGATTTGGGTTTAGATTTTACGCTCTTGAAGCAGCATTGCTTGCCTGTAAGTACGCAGTTACTCCACCGTACAGTAAAACTGTCTGAAGCGATTTAAGACATCTCAGCTGTGCGATAATAATAATAATTAATACTTTACATTTGATTTTGCAGGAGAACGTCTCAAAGCACTTCACAGGATAATGTAGAGGTAGAGATATAACTGTAGGCACGTAGTGACTGCGTATTTTGAAGTCAAGTGCGAGGACGAACATGTTTATTTAAGGGCGTCCGATTAATCCTAAAAATCCTTGCAATCGATAAAGAGCCATATCGCATCGTTGAGACGTCTCAAAACGTTTCCTAGGATATACTTTCAAGTGGATTGACTGTGTATCTTGTGGGCAAAACACAGCAGCCAGTTGCGCACAGCAATGTTCCACAAACAGCCATAGAGTGAGGGAGTGAACAATTTTTCTTGTGTGGGAGTAGCGTGCGAGGGGTTGGGGAGGGGGGAATGGAGGAGGGATTGTTGGCCAGGACACCGGGGAAACTCCCCCATAATGATGAAGGGAGTTTATAGTCAGTCTATTGATGGACCGAGTACAAAGGTGTAAGAAACAAAGGAGGAGAAAGAGCGCTTCTGGGCTTGGGAGAGGGTGAGTGTGGCACGGATACTGTCTCCTTCATTGTTGCTACAGACCAGGCGAGCACTGGCATGATTTTCCGCCCCATCTGGGCCAAACCCAACACACAGCTGTGTTTATCCCCCACCAACACACACACATCTCCTCCCTCCCTTGCTCCACTTCACTGTCTTACAAAGTAACGCCCTCTGTGTAATAACACCGAGAATGCGCTCGCTGAGTCACACGATTCTTTGGAATATAAGACGTAGTCCCCAAATCAAAAGCTTCAGTATTTTTTGACATGACATTTTTTGTTGTTGATTCGCACAACAAACAGCAGCAATTATATGGCATTGTATCTCCGCATCGCCCTTCACATAATCCTGCCCCAAACTCGCTGGCTAAAGGCATGGGAATGAATTGTACAACATTTGAGCAAGCAGTCTCCAGGCTGACACTCCAGTACTGTACTGGGGCAGCGTCGTACAGTCGGAGGTGCCGTCGAGTGAGACCCCCCCCCCCAGACTGTTAACTAGTCTCTCCGTTCAAGTGGATGTTATGTAAGTTTATTGTTGTTGCTAAAGTGGAGTCCCGTAGCTCAGTGGTTAAGAGCACTCGCCTTACAAGTGAGAGACACGCATTCGATTCCCGGCAGGGCAAAACCTCGGGCAAGTTTCCTTACTCCACACGCCTGATAATAATCCCTCGAAAAAACAAATTATGAATTGGTGTTTTCAATCCACGACGGTGTGTGGGGACGCTGCTGCGCGCAATTGGCTACAGCGTTTCACCCACAAATATGCAGTACAGTACAGTCAATGCACTTTACAGTATATTCAGTGAAGCGCTTCGAGACGCTTCGAGCACTACATCAAATGCAAGGATTATTATTATTATTAACGATTCTGTGGCACATTCCTTAAAATAAGTAAGTTTCTCCTGATGTCCCAGCCAGCAACCCATCCCACTTCACTCCGCAGTAAGCTTGCACTTTCAAAAACCTGTCAAATGCAAATGATTGCTATTCTGTTATTGTATTGTATTCTCCCCCAAAACGCTGTCACTACACTCTGCAGTAGATCACGTCAAGCGCCCAGAGATGTTTGGGTACTTAAGGATAAGGCATCTATCCAATGCAGCAATAATTATTTATTATTATTATTATTATTATTCTGTTGGATAATTCGAGGGCTCAAAAATAGTAGAGCTCTGAACTGGCGGCTTTTCCGTGTGAGTTGCAAACAACAATGTCATGCGTTCACATAGCGCCCTTCACACAGGGCAGCGTCTCGGAGCCCTGAATAACAGTGGGTGGGGAGGTCGGGCTGGGGGGGAGGTGATCATAGGCGCAGTCGAAAAGGTTTGTCTGGGGATGGGATTTAAACCTACAGACAGGAAACCTGATACCTGCCTGTGTGTGAATTGCCTCGGATTGCTTGTCTCTGCTCAGTTGGAGTTCAGTTGTTGTTAAATGAGAATAATCCATCCTCTCTGATGTCTATTTGCAACTGCAGGTAGGAGGCACTCAGAAAGCCAGCCTTAGTCCCCATCCTTCACCCCCCCCGCCCCCCCATCACCCAAACCGGGGGCAGCACAAGAAAACAAAGCGCAGCGGGTGATAAATCAAATTATTTTGTTCGGCCTAAAAAGAAATGGTTTGTTTCCCTCCGATTAAATCTTGGCTGTACAAACAAACGCCACAAAGAGTAATTGGCAGAGAGCTGTTGTCGTTTCTCCCCCAACCTGGCCTTCCCTGCACCCCCACTCCATTTGCAGCAACCCTCTCCCTCTCTCCCTCCTTCCTTTCCTCTCTCCTTGCCTCAGTATACGAGTCCAGGAAGGGGAGAAATGAGAAGTTACCGAACTAACGCACTTTGCCCACTGCCAATTAATCCTCCACACCCGGCCAACAATCTGGGGAGATCTGGGAACGGCTGGGAGATTGTCTGCACTCAGTGTCTTTAATCACCACAGCGTCCGAGAAGGCTGGATATTTGTACACAGTGCATGGCTGCTCGTCTGTGTCGTGCATTGTGGTGGACACTGTCAGCGGGGTCTGTGATTCACTGGGTGGGTGGGTCGATGGGTGGGTGGTGTGTGTGTGTGGGGCAAGTGTTATTCTGCCCTACCCCCACTCCCCGCACGCAGCTGATTCATTGCTGTGGGCTCATTGCAACATTCTGCTTCAGTCCCCGTTCATTCCCCACACACAATCCTCCCTCCCTCCCTCCCTCCCTCCCTCCCTCCCTCCCTCCCTCCCTCCCTCCGCAATCGCTCACCAACGCAAGCCACCGTAATTTTGACCGATCGAGTTAACTTTAAGGAGCAAAGCCCTTAGTTATGTGTGACACAGTCCCCCACCCCCCCCACGGAGCTTGGAGACGACAGCAACAACAACAACTTTGATGTATATAGTGCCCTCCACGCCGGACGGGTGTCACAGAGATCTCTCGAAGAAGTGATCAGGCCCGATCTCAAAAGCAAGGGTTATTATCATTAATATTATCAATATTATAATAAAAAGGGTCAGAACAGAGCTGATAGCCCACAGCAACGGTCACTTGACTTAGTGAAATGCACGGATGCGGAATGACCAGCCGTCAGACTTTCAGCCTTAAGTTAGTTCAAATACATTTAACCTGAGTTCAAATTCATTCATTCAGCCGTTCATTCCCAGCATCTGGGTTATTTGACCAGACAGAACTTGTCGAAGGGGAAAGAGAGAGACCTGGGGGGGTGGCGCGGGGGTGGGTGGTTGACTCACCAGCCAAAACAGTCTGAGGCAACTCTGTACACGATCAACAGGATGCTGGGAGGTATTGCTAAACTAACCTCTGGAGTAGTGTGTAATCTGGGATAGTGTTCACCAGTGTAATTTTGTTGTTGTTGTATTGTTTGTGGGACGCTGCTGTGCGCATTTGGCTGCCGCGTTTCGCCCACAAATGTACAGTCAATTCACTTTACAGTATATTCCGTGAGGCGCTTTGAGACGTCGATAAGATGTGAAAAGCGCTATATCAAATGCAAGGATTATTATTATTACAGTACTGGGCACTGAGACACAAGAGAGCTGAGAGGCAGGGCAGAACATTGAGGCCGAATGCCTGAGTATGAGAGGGTGCGGGATGGGTGGGTGGGTGGGTGGGTGGGAAGGGGACGTAAGGTGAGCTGTGAGGGTTACATATACTGCTTGGTCTTGAACAGAGACAACACAGGGTGGACCTTACAGCTATTTGTTAAAATACTAAACGGGATCGAGAGATTACCGTTGCGGACACCAGGAAGTGTTTCTGTACCCAGAGGGCAATTAACGAGCAGATCAGGGCTGCTAGGGAGGGTGGCTGAGGCCAGGACAATGCGTATCATTAAAAAAAACAGCTTGATATTGTGCCTGGTTGGAGTGGAGGGGGGGAAATGGTAGGGTAGGCTTTCTGGAGGGACGACGAAATGATGAAACAAGCCGAGAGGGGGGTGGGGGGGGGGCCTTCATCCCCAACCCCTCTTGTGATCTCTCGTCTTTCCCTTGTGTTCGGGCGAGTGATTGTGTAACAGACACGCTGACGAGCCCATTGTCAATGGTGGGCATTCCACAGGCAGGTCAGAAGGTCCACTGCATTACATAGACCCGGAATACAATGATGCCAGTGTTTTCCCCCGCTAGGAAACACCGTAAACAGGCTTGATAATAAGGTTCTGATTCATCCGGTGATATATCATAAACTGCTAGAAACAACAGGCTTTTTTTTAAATATAAAAGAAAACTTAAACTGGGTCGAAGGTCAAACTATTAACAGCGGAACCCGGAGTTAAAATGAAGTGGCTGCTGAAGCATTTCGCTGTTGAAAACGTACATTGCGTTAGATGTTGGCAGCTGTTCAATTAAGCGTGCTTGCTGCGTTCTTTGAATAGGCCTGCACACAGCGAGTGGTGATTAACACTGACTTCAGACCCAGTTTGCTAGGCTTTGTGGTTGTTAAAGTGACTCCACTCCCCCACCCCTGTTTTGAGAGGGAACTAAGATAAACACTAAATATGGGGGGGGGGGGCTGGGGGACTGGGGGGAGTGGGGCGGGGGGGGGGGAGCCACACGAAAGGGAACTTCCTCTGAACTTGATACGTTCTGTGAAAAAAAATCCTAATTAGAAGCTTTTTTTAAAAAAAATCATGACAAATCAAAATAAATGAGAACAATACATAATGGATGAGTCCAAAAGATCACAAGCAATAATGTTCAAACCATAAAAATAATGTGATCAAATAATAAATGATAATGAAATAAACAAGAGAATTACTAATCGTTGGCATTGCTACAACAGTAACCCTTACATTTGATGGAACCGAAGCGCTTCGCGGGACGCACCGTAAAGTGACTGCGTGTTCCCGGAGCCTTTCATGTCAACATCAAACGTCGCAAGATGCGTTGCGAGATATAATTGACTGGTGAGAGCTGAGACGCAGGGCAGGCAAACGCGGCAGCTAATCTGCTCTCACCAACGCCCCCATGGGGAACATTGAGAAGAGTAGCCAACTCATCCCCATCCTCGGGCTGGGGCCTGACAGGAGACTGGCAGACCGTCCAACCCTCCAGTCACTGGTTTATTTTTAGCTCAGAGGCCAGACTCTGCGATCGAGAGCAGCAACACAAACAGAGGGCATTTCTTCAGGCTTGACAATTATACTCATGTCTCGGGGAGTGGGGGGGAGAGGGGGTGGTAGGGGCGGCGAGGGGGAGATGGAGGGGAGGCAGGAGTTGGGATGGGTGGGGGGGAAGGGGAGGTGGAGGGGGAGGAGAGAAGCGGACTTATTGTGAAACGACTGAACATTTTACAAGTGAAAATAAAATGAACATGGATGTTTATGGGAAACATCGGCTGACTACTTTTTGTCCTCAAAATATACAGTCCATTCACTTTGGCAGTATATTCGGTGAAGCGCTTTGAGACGTCTCAACGACGGTGATGAGGAGCCAGTAATACAATCCATCCCAAAAGAACCACAATCATAAAAATGGGTCATTTCAACCCACGGCTGCTTGTGGGGACGCAGCCGGGCGCAATCAGCTTGCCGCGTTTTGCCAAACAAATAAAACAGTCAATTTCACTTGACTGTATGTTCTGTGAAGCGCTTTGAGACGTTGATAAGCTGTGAAAAGCGCTACATCAAATGCAAGGATCATTATTATTTATATCAATTGCGAGAATCGTTGTCGTTTAATATTATTATGATTATTACGCAAGGGCGTCTCTGATTTGCCTGGTGTACAGTGCAGTATTTCCAGCCTGTGCTTGCGTCACTGTTATTACTGTTAGGCGCTGGTTCTGTGCTGGAACTCTGCGACCTAACAGCGCGAGTTATCACATGCCGCCCCTCCAGGCAGATGGCTGTTAGCCCGCAGGTCGGGGAGCAGGTCTGCTCACGAGAAATTCTGCAGCTCGAGACGACCGAGGCCAGATGGAGGATTCCACCTGAGGCAGACATTGACGGGATACTTGCCGAGCCTCAGCTTCCAACTCATTAGAAAAACAAATGGTGTTTTTTTTTCATATATAGGTCATTTGTTTACGGTGCGTCGGGAGACGCCGCAGGCTTCGTGCTCCGACATGTCGGTCGGCGGCTCTCGCCTGCCGGGAATGTGGAACCTTATCCGACTGGGAATGTGCGTCAGTCAACCTGGAATCAGTCAGTAGCACTCGTCCTCCCCACCGCCTGAGTCAGAAGGTCTGTGGGTTCAAGTCATGACTCGAGCTGACTTGGTCCAGTCTGACTCTCCCATACAGCGACGGGGGAGCAGTGCACTCCTTCAATCATTGAATCGATCAATCATTGAATTGATCAGTCATTGAATCGATCAGTCATTGAATCGATCAGTCATTGAATCGATCAGTCATTGAATCGATCAATCATTGAATCGATCAATCATTGAATCGATCAATCATTCAATCGATCAATCATTCAATCGATCTACCAATCAATCTACCAATCAATCTACCAACCAACCAATCAACCCAAACTTACATTTAAATAGTGCCTTTCACGTCGAGAGGACGTCCCAAGGCTCCGCATTGGCGGAGGTGATGGCTTTTCGGATGATTCAGTAAAACCCAGATCCTGTCTGCCTGTGCGGGTGGAAGTTAAAAGATCCTTATGGCACTTTTGGAAAAGACTTTGGGGGAGTTTCTACCAACAATCCCCCAGATTGAATTGTTTGTGGGACAGACCTTGTTGTGTCGGGCTGCTGAGAACGGCTACAAAAAACACACACTAATCCCTGCACACATTAATCACGCTCAGCTCACATCAGTCTTGTTCAAAGAGTTTTCAACACATTAAAGTCCCAGTGAACTAGACGCAACGTGTTACATAACAGCGGTACTGCAGGGTTGGTTATGTATTGTGCTTCATGTTGAACCTTAGCTGGGCGTATGTTCAAACGCTGACAGCTGAAGCTCCACCAGTCTTCACCTTCTCACATCGCCAGCAGAAAACCTTCCATCGACCACACGGCTTGTGGAGCGGACTCCGAGTACTCCCAAGGAAAGTGAAATGATTTTGTCTCACTTTCTCACCGCATGGAAGAACCGTGGATCAATGAGGGAGGAATGGAGAGATGTACGCAGGGGGAAATAATCCTTATATTTGATGCAGCGCTTTTCATGTCTTCTAGATGTCTCAGATCACTTTACTTAATGTACTGTAATGTGAATTGACTGTATATTTGTGGGAGGAAAAGTAGCGGGCAATTGCGCACAGCGGCGTCCCCCACAAACAGTCGCGGATTGAAATGATCATTTTATTCTAGGTCATTTTGGGACGGATTATTATTAGGCGCGTGGAGTAAGGAAACTTGCCCAAGGTTTCGCCCTGACCTGCCTGGATTGAATGACCAATTTATCCAGGGGAATTGATATCCAGGACATCGGGAGAAACTCCCTTCTCTCTTTTGGAATAGTGACATGGGATCTGTTAATGTTTCACCTGAACCAGTAGATGGGGCCTTGGATGGGGCTTGAACCCACAATCTTTTGGGTCCGAGGTGAGAGTGCAACCAAGCCAAGCCAAGGCAGGCCGACGCACACATTGTACTTGTCACCCACTCAGTAATATCTGCAGATGAGGTAAGATTTTCATTAAAAACAACACATTGTGTCTTGAACGTTACTGAAATGCAATCTGATACCTCAGATGACATACAGGTTGCCTCCACCCTCAGCGCATGCCACGGTCCCTGCCCGATGAAACCTTGCACTAACATAAGTAATGGAACAGTCAGGTTATTCAATCACTGTAAACGAGCAAAGAACGAGCTCAACCCTTTCTCTGAGCTCTATTCACATCCGCGGCTCTAGAAGGCTTCGGTGTCGAAGCTAATTACAGTTTGGCTGATGGCTGGGACCACACATCTATCGATCACGCTGACTGTCTGAACAGAGGAGCTCGTCTTCACGTCTCACCTGTCGAACGCTTTCATTTCTTCTGCCCAAACAACGGCTGTTTTGATACCCGACCACATCCCGAATGGCCCGATTTGATCACAGGATCGAGCTTTCTGCCCTCACGGGTTCCGTGACATGTAACAATAATATATATTTTTAAATCCTTACCTGTGACGCAGCGTCTTTCACGTCAGGCGGAAGTCCGAAAGCGCCGCGTAGGATACACCGTAAAGCGCGGTGACTCTGCATTTTGTTGGCCAACGCGGCGGCTAATTTTGCGCACTACATAATAGCAATTAGTAACGTTGATAATAATCCTCGCGTTCAATGTAGGGAGGACGTCTCGCAAAACTCAGTGCAAAGTGTAGTGACTGCGTATTTCCGCAGGCGAACGCGGCAGCCAATTTTCCACGCAGCGGTGTGCCCGCTGGGGACAGCCAAACGCGTACGCAAAACCGAGCAAACAAATGCATATTTTTCTCCCCTCTCTCCGAGTCTCCCGTTTCCGCCTGGTGACAGCTCGAGTCATAATTCACAGCCCAATGCATTTCATCAATAACCCTTTTCATGTTTACATGCTGCCAATGCCCCCCCATTAACCCAGCGGGTCCCAGCCAAAGTGGCAGCCCTTCATTAAGGCTGCTTGTTTTTTTTCCAGCGCGATTCTTTTGCGGCCATTATTTCGTAAAAACAAAAACATAAATAAAATGCCCCAGCGAGAATTTAATTCATCGCGTTAAAAAAAAAAGGCAGCCCACTTCAGTAATTAAACACGAGCATAAAAAAGCCACCTTATTCAAGCATTCTTTTGTCCAACGCAGAGTGTTGTGGACTTTTCAGGAGCAATGATCTCAGATTCACTGTTTGTGGGGGGGGTTTGTGGGGTGGTGGGGCGTGGGGTGATGGGGGGTGGGGAGGAGGGGGGAGAAGTGGCTCTTGTTAAAGGTGCGTCTCCTTTGTATTGCTTGGCGGAGGGGGCTGGGTTCTGATGGTCCGGTATAGTATGGAGCCCCCCCCCCCCCCCATAGGGTAGTGGTTAGCACGCTCTCCTCACATGCAAGAGGACCTGGGTTCGATTCCCGAACGGGGCAAAACCGCGGGGAGGTTTCCTTGCTCCACCCACCTCTTTCTAACCTGGTAGTAAGTAGGAACCCGGCTGTTAGTCTCTTACTAATCGATTGGTGGATTGCTTGGCGAAGAATATTAATCCTGGTCACTCAATGCATGACACGTTACGCGACACTGCTGTGAGCCATCGGCTGCCCGGTTCCGCTTACGAAATCCATTGAATTCGCTTCACAATACATTTTGTGAAGCGCTTTGAGACATCTCAACAACACGATAAGGCTCTACATCTACATGCAAGGATTATTATTGTTGTTGGCATAGGACCCCAATCCACACTGAAACCTATTGCACAGCGACTGAGTATGTGACTGAGCTCAGGCCTTCTACCATCCTTTGGGTGAGACGTTAAACCGCTTTAGGTGGATGTTAAAAGATGCTGCGGCTCTATTCTCAACAGAGAAGGGGGTTTCTCCTGGTATCTTGGCCGAAAATCCCTCCAAATAAAATTGGTCAAGCGAGTCCGAGGTGGAAAAGTCCATAAACAACAATCCCTCAGAGACAAGGAACAATCCCACTTGACAGGACATCGTTTAAGGCCCAGTGGAATTGTCAAGGGCAACAAAGACACAGACATGGGAAGTGCCGCGGAGTCTGGACAAAATCCACTCCATCAAAAGGCCTTTCAAAATGTTTGTGTTATTTTGTTAAAAACTTCCCCCCCCCCATTCCCGTTTCTGCTCCAGTCCCTGTATGTGTGTGTGTGTGTGTCTCACTCAAATCACCAATTACCAGCTCAATTAATTTGATAGGGCATTGCTGTGTGCAAATTAGCTGTCGTGTTTGCTTACAAAATCCCGTAAAGCGCTTTGGGACATCCTCCCGTAACCATCGGTAAAGGCTGTTACCCTCAGAGGCGCCTTAAGAGTTAACGTCTCGAACTAAACCCATGCCAGCTAATGCGTTTAGTATTCATCAATCTTTTACCAGCCACGGTTAGTGCAAAGGATTGCAGCGAGATAGAGAGCAAGAGAGCGAGAGAGAGCAGTACATCTGCCATCTGCTGTCAGATCCTTTACACAGGCAAAATTACAAAATGAAATTTAGATGGAAGTTCATTAGGAAATCAAGGCCCCAGTTCGCGAGGCAGCTCGTCAGCGTACTCATTCGTGAGCCACCGTTCGCCAAAGGAACGTAAAAGAGAGTTGCGTCCATGCGGGTAGATCACAAAGGCTGAAATGAAGTGTGAAAGGGACGGGGGTGGGTGGGGGTAGTAATGAGAAAAGATTCAGCCACAGAGAGCATCGCAGCTCGTTTCAATTGGTGGACCCCTAGTGTTGTCTTAGAGGTAAAACCACAACGGTCCTGAACTGTTGATGCTTTGTGCCTGTCCAATTCTTTGCTTCCCTTCCTTCCCCTATCCTTGCCCTCCCCAATTCTCCTCTCCTCCCTCCCCAACCGTCCCCCTACCCCACCCCAACCGTCCCCCTACCCCACCCCCCCCCCCACCCCCCCACGGCCCCCACCCTCCCCTCCATCCCCACTTCAGGCTTTCCGTCATTAGTATCCCGTGAGGAATTTCCATAAGGATTTTATTTTCTCTCCCTGTTTTTTTGGGGGGGTTTAGTATCTGCAGATGGAGAATCACTTGATGGGTGGCTGACACAGATTTGGAATCTTCTCTGAAAACCTTAGCCAGACTAAATCGGTGGTGGTGGGGGGGGGGGGGGGGGGGCGCGGAATCCACACTCTCTATGTTAAAAATGTCCCATTCCTTCTTTTACACTTACAAAAAGAACTACGGAATTTAACAGCACCATTCGGCCCTCTCTGTATAGTCCCTGCGGGACGTCCCTGCCATTCTTTCCCCTGCGCACTTTTTTTCTATTTCTCATTTCCCTATGTATTTATCAAGTCCCTTCTTCATTTTCAATCCACGACTGTTTGTGGGGGACGCTGTTGTGCTCGATTGGCTGCCGCGTTTCGCTCACAAATATATATACAGTCAATTCACTCTACAGTATATTCTGTGAAGCGCTTTGAGATGTCTAGAAGACCTGAAAAGTGCTATCTATATCAAATGCAAGGATTATTCTTCTTATTATTGTTATTAAAGTTGCTCATCAACTGCACGGCTGTTTGTGGAATGTTGGTGTGCGCAAATTGACACAAAAGACAGTCACCAGAGTTTACAGGACATCTAGTCAAGCGCCTGGAGACGTTGTGATGACTTTGAAGCTACATGAAACGCAACGATTATTATTATTATTATTATCATTTTTATTATGATGGATTCTCCTTCAACCATGATGCTAGGTTGGGCATTCCATATCCTAACAACTATCTCCGTCTTGTTTTGTTTTTTTTAATCGAAAAAACGCCCTCCGCAAACCTCTCTCCCTTTGTTCTTTTCAGTAATTACCTTAAATCTACGCCCTCTAGTTATGCTTGTGGAGTCTTGGCAAATCTCGGTTTAACACTGCTTAACGAGAAACCCAATTAGGACCTGGTTTAGCTCGCTCGCTCTCTCGCTTGGAGGAGACTGAGCGCAGGTGCTTGGCCAAGATCTACGGTTGAGGGAGAGAAGCTGGAGGAGTTGGGTTAACAAGATCGAAGGCTTGGGATGCGCTGGATGGAGTACAGGATGAAACGCGCTCTCTGGGGAAGTGAACAGTTGACTCTGCAGCATGTTTACATGGTCACGCTGGCTGCCTCGGCTTGCAGCCCTTTTACTGATGTTCGAATAAAACGTTTTCTGCAAACACACAACGACTTTCTTCCAACTCCCCACCCCACCATCCCCCACCACCACCTGTATCACCTGTATCCTCCTGAAGAGCGGAGAAATTGAGTATGATTGGATGAACTGGCTATAGTAATGGAAGATGTGATAAGCTGGGTGAGGGGTTGGGGTTCGTGCTTTGATGGATTCTCTCCTTAATAACCTGACTCATGCATAGGGGGATTCATTGGGCACTGATTACCTTATGTCATGTGAGCACAGTCCTCAAACAGCGTCCACACTCACACATCACACACACCAACTACACACATACACACACACACATTGCCTACACATGACACCTACACATGATCTACACATCACATCAACTATATTCACCTACTCATGCCGCCAACATGCCATCTACACACATCACAGTAACTACACACAGACACACGACACACACACAAACTATACACAAACATACCATTTACACACACGCCTCACACAAACACATGCATTCATCACATACATACGCACACACCACACACGCGCACACTCTAGCAGGTGTGTCTGTGTGTATGTTTTTTGTGCTGGGGGAGAAGAGAGGCGGGGGGGGGGGGGGGGGGGGGCAGGTGGGGGCTGAGTGGGGTGGTGGGGGTAGAGATGTTGGTTGGTTTAGACTGTAATAGAGGTGTAACAAACCTGCTGCAGATGCCTCCTGTGTGTGTGCAGCGTGGAGCGCCTGGGGCCATACCTGCACGCAAATGTATTCAAGCTTTATTAACCACGGTGTGGCTAACACTGCGCAGGGTTCAAAGCGCAATTGGCAACCTGAGTGCGTGCCGAGGGCCCGCGGGGATGTGCTGGTGTAGGAAATGGAAATGTCACACTGAGACCGAACGACATGTGTTTGGGATGCTGAAGGAATACAGAGTGAGGAAAATCAAGAGCGAGCTTTGCCCCAGCCGGATGCATTGTTGCTCGAGTTTGTTGGTGGACGTCCTAGAGTAAAACGATTCTCTCTTTCCCTTACGCGGCACGCGGGCGCGGGGAGAGAGGGGGGGGGGTGCTGGTGATAGTAACTGTATTAATAATAATAATAATCCTTGCGTTAGATATAGCGCTTTTCACGTCTTCTAGACGTCTCAAAGCGCTTGACAGAACTTACGAATTGACTGTATATTTGTGGGCAAGACGTGGCAGCCATGTGCGCACATCGGTGTCCCCCCATAAACAGCCGTGGAATCAAGCGATCAATTTATTATTGTGAGGGATTATTATTAGGCGTGCGTGTGTGTGTGTGGGGGGAGTGTAAGGAAATTTGCCTAAGGTTTCGCCCTCACCTGCCTGGAGTCGAACTCAGAGCTCACGCTTGTAAAGCGAGAGCTCTAATCACTGAGCTACAGCATGGATGTTATTATACTCCCAGATCATGAACAGCAACAACAACAACTTAGATTATATATAGCTCCCTCCACGCCGGACGGCGTCTCAGAGCGCTTCAACTAGCAGCTTCAATTGAGCGTTTCATTTATCCACAAGATCAATTTTATTGAGGTGGGGGCTAGTGGTGGGGAGATGTGGGTGAGAAGAACCCTTGGCCAAGAACCCAACACAGAGAAAACTTCCTTCTGTCTTTTCGAGTGTCGCGGTGGGAACTTTAACGCGTACTGTAACAGATAGGGATGTTAAACCGAGAGCCCCTAATCTAAGGTCGAATGGCAGCACTTCACCTCAGACACTACAACGCTTCCCCCCCCAACCCCCCATCCCAACATCACACTGGAGCATCAGTCCCTGCGTTTGCTGTCGAGTGGGTCACCGCAATTCACCCCCACACCGCCCATCGTTTGAACATAAGAACTGGTAAGCTAAACAAGACCAAGGTCCATCTAGTTCACCTTCCACCAGGCTGGCAGCAACATGTACAGATCATGTCCCCAAATCCCGAGATATTAGAACATAACAACATAAGAATTAGGACCAGGAGTAGGCCATTCGGCCCCTCGAGCCTGCCCCGCGTTCAATAAGATCACGGCGGATCTTCTAATCTAACTCCAGTACCCCACCTTATCTATCATATTATATCATATTATTTCCTCTAAGTCTTTTAGCGAGAGTCTGACGCGAGTCTGTATCAAATGTACATTATTCTCGGACAGCCTCCCAGCAACTGTGCCTATACGACACTGAGATGAGACGCTGGATCTCATCGTTCAGCCTGAGCAGAAGGAGTCACGTGAAGTCTCATGCTGCTAGTTGTCATTTGACTATGAAGAGCATTCCAGCCACAACACACACATTTAACGCTCGGTGGACTCCAATATACTCGCTCCATGCACTGCTTTACAGAGGACATTACCAGTCGCAGTACAAACCTTGCATTCGATATTATATCTAATATATATATACACACACACGCACACACACAAATGAGATATATTCAGTTTCTACACAGACGTGGAGCCAGCCCTGTAGCTCAGTGGTTAGAGCACTCGCCTTACAAGTGAGAGACCTGGGTTCAATCCCCAGGCAATGTCAGGGCGAAACCTTGGGCAAGTTTCCTTACTCCACACACACACACACACACACACACACACACAAACATGCCTAATAATAATCCCTCAAAATAATTGATTGGCCAGTTCAATCCACGACTGTTTGTGGGGGACGCTGCTGTGCGCAATAGGCTGCCGCGTTTCGCCCCTAAATATACACTCAATTCACTTGACAGCATATTCTGTGAAGCGCTTTGAGACGTCTGGAAGACATGAAAAGTGCTGTAAAAAAAATGCAGGGATTATTATTATTATTATTATTATTATAACGCCTGCGATTTTTGCAGGAACGCTTCAAAGTGACTCACGGGTCGTTGCTGTCAAGTGAAGTGACCGTGTCATTTTGCTGGCGGGCGCGGCAGCCGATTTACGCAAGGCAGCACGAACAAACGTTCAGTCCAGTGGTCACACGCTATGTGCCCAACGAGATCTCAATCTCGAACAACAATGACAGCAGATTGCAGTTGCGTAGCGCCTTCCACATTCGGAGGACGTCCCAAGGCGCTGGACAGTCAGAGCGGAGAAAACTACTTCTTTCTCTTCGCGTGCGGAGAGGTTAGAGATTTCCACTCAACCAGCTCAGTGTGGGTTGGATTCAAAGCCCGGCTCCCACAGATGAAAACGTTGTGGTCAATATATATAAGTGTATATATATAAAAATACCGTGGTTCCAATATCACAATGTACAGCTGTTTTTGCACAAACACACACGCTGTGTTAAAGATTTTCCTTTATTATAGAATTCCCGTTCAATACTGCATCAAGGAAAGCTGATCGAGCATTTCATAAGTAAATACCATCCGTGAATTGTTTGCTACATAACACATCGATCTTTGTGGTAGAAAACACCCAGGTTATAGCTTTGCATTTCTGGCATACATTAAAGTGTAGTGTGACTGTATAAGTGTGTTAATAATAATAATAATCCTTGCATTTGACATAGCGCCTTTGCCCGTCTTCTAGACCTCTCGAAGCGCGTCACAGAATATACTGTAAAGTGAACTGGCTGTATATTTGTGGGCTAAAAAGTGGAGTGACTGATTGTGGGACAGAACAGACAGCCGCTGGCCCCAGCCACCAACCATTATTAACAATATGAATTCACAATTGGTTATCTGAACGGCAGCTATTGCGAACGCAAGGATTATTATTATTGTGGTTATTATCATCAGCAGTGCTGCAATCGCCCTCAAATTCATCTGAAAGGCACCCAAAAATGATCGTGAGAGAGAGGTTTGTGTGTGCGTGTGTGTGTGCGTGAAAAGGAAAATGAGATAGCTGATTTGATAATTGCCACCGCTATAATTTACGGATCTTACCAGCGTTCGCAGGATTGAAGCTCTTGCTCCCGGCGGTTCTGAAGACTTTGAGTTCAGACAAGCTCAGGCAGTGAAGCTCCAACCTAGGACAGGAACAAGCGATGCAATGTAACAAACCATCTGACCAGTCAGGCTAAATTGTCTTCACAGTACAGTGCAGTCAGTGTGTGCGTGTCTCTGCAGAGAAGCCAGACGCACAGATCTGGATTGTCAGTCTGCCAGAGTATGACAGCTCATCATACCGGTTCCACGATACTCGCACGGAACACATCCACCTCCACACAAGGCAGTTTGTTTTTACGTTGTCGGGTCTAATACCGGCAGAAACCTATCCTCTCAATGGTGAGTATCCACTTCAAATCAGTTCCACTTCAAATCTCTGCACTCCTCTGCAACCCCCCCACTACCTCTCTTGACCTCCCCTCACCCCAAAACAGCACCAGTTGCCTTCACTCCTCCGGTTCTGGTCTCTTTCTTGTCCCCCCCCCCGAATCCTCCGCTCCACCATCGGCGGCCGTGCCTTCAGCTACTACATCCCGAAGCTCTGGAACTCCCTTCCTCACTCCCCCCACTCTTCCTAGTTTCAGCTAAAGGCCTTCGGTCACCTTTTCCCTCTTCCCCCCTGGCCTGGGCCCGGGATTCGTTATTGTGAAGCGCTCTGAGACGCCGTCCGACGCGGAGGGCGCGATGTAAATCAAAGTCGTCGTCGTTGTTGTTATCCAAACTGGACGGAGATTTCAGTGTGTGCCACCTCCCCGTGTCTGCAATGGAAACGCACATTCCCTCCCACTGGAGGGACTCACTCTGCTTACACAGTCGGTATAACAATCCCCCGGATAAAATCGGTCACTCGCTTCACGCCCCTCTGTGGGACGGCGGCTCTGCGCGCAAACTGGCTGCCGCGTCGGCTGACCGGAGGGAGATACAGTCACTACACTGCGAGGCGTTTCGAGACGCCCTCCCGTTGTGAAAGGCCATATATCAAACGCAAGGATTGTTACGATCATTAACAAAGGCCCATCGAGCCTCCGCCTCCTCCTCCTCCTCCATCACAAAACGTGTTTTATGTCGCAAGACAGACTGGTTATGACAATCCAGACGTCTTTCTCTCGCCTTTGTATTTTGGGGGAAAAAACACACAAAACCCAGTAAATGCCAGCTCCCGGACAACTGTTTTGCCTAAAAAAAACATGGTTTCGAGTGACAGAAGCGCACGAGAATGGCCATTTCAAACTGTTTGTCAATCCGCAATCCGCAAATCTCCTGTTAATCTCCGAGCATCAGATCGATTGTCAGATCCGGCGGGTCTCGTCTTGTGACTGTGACCGGGGAAGGCCCGCTGGGGCCCCATCCCGGATTCTCTCTGCTTCGAGAGGGAACGAGATAGGTCTCGACCCGCAGGGGAAAAGGCGGGGTGGACGGGACTGAATGGATCGGTCTGGCAGAGAATCAGCCAGGATACAATGGATCGAATGGCATTCTTCTCTGCTTGTAAATTTCTATGCTTTTAGCCTCAGGTTTTGGTGTGTGTGTGTGTGTATGTGTTTGGGTGGGGGGTGAGAAAGGAGGGTGAAAGAAGGTGAGTGAAGGATGGAGAGGAGTGCCAAGCGCTTTGAGATAGCCTCTTTCCATGTAGATGTAAATGAATAATACTGTAGTAATAAGAATAATACTAATAATAATCCTTGTCTTTGACACGGCACACCACAAAACCAAATTGTGGATTGAGTGACCAAATTATTTTTTTTGTCAAATAGGGTGTATTCTTATTCCCGGAAAGTCACCCACCAAAAATCGACTGCCATCATCTCAGATCAACAAGAAATCAAGTGATAATTGACTGTACACTTGTGGGCAAAAAGTACTGTATGTTTGTATTCACGATGTACAGTATCGTACCTCACGGGCAAGACGTTGACCCTGTTTGTGCTCAGCGTTGCACAAGTTTTTAAAAGGAAAAAAGGCGATGGGATCTTCGAATTCAATAAAATGAACTCTAGACTTTACACTCTAGACGTGCGGAGAGAGAGAGAAGTGGGGTGGGGAGGGGGGGGGGGGGAGACAGAGCGCGGATGGAGCCGGCTGAGGCATCGTCAAACGGAGGGCGTTTGTTCAGCTGCCCGCCGTCAATCGATATCGATGACAGCGCGAAAAGGCCATGGATTTATGGGGGCGGGGGGGGGCAGGCTGCGCGGGCCACGCTCACGGACTAGGCCCCATCGAGCGTCGCAATTATCTTTAATTTGCGGAAGGAAATGCCATTAGTGTCAAGGCTTCTGGCACTTCTGCTTAATGTGCTAAAGGCAGTGTGTGTGTGTGTGTGTGTGTTTTTTCTAACAAAAAGGTTACGAGATGGGAGCCGAGCGACTGGAAATCAATTTGCTCTAACTGTGCAAAGCAAGCACATCTGCTGGTTGTATCGGAATAAAATTAATTACTTTCTCTGAGTGAATTCGCCCGCTCTCCGATCCCCGCCAGTCCCCACCACACCACCCCCCCCCCCCCACCACCACCCCACCCTCCCCACACACACCCTTCCTCATCGAAATACGACATGATGTGAGTTTGTTATTATATTCCATTCTTTTTGTTTCCTGTAGCTCAGTGGTTAGAGCACTCGCCTTACAAGCGAGAGATCTGGGTTTGATTCCCGGCCAGCTCAGGGTGAAACCTTGGGCGTGTTTCTTTACTCCGCAAGCGCACGCCTGATAATAATCCCTCAAGAAAAAACACAATAATAAATTGGTCACTTCAACCCACGACTGTTTGTGGGGGACGCTGCCGTGCGCAATTCACCGTCGCGTTTCGCCCACAAACATATACAGTCAATTCGCTTTACAATATACAGTATTCTGTGAAGTGTTTTGCCACGCCTAGAAGACGTGAAAAGGGCGATGTCAAATGCAAGGGTTATTATTATTATGAGAATTCTCTCAGAAACCTGAGAGAGGGGGGGGTAAGGGAGGGGGGGTAAGGGATGTGAGTGAGGGATGGAGGATGTGATGGAGGGGTGGGGGCTGAGGGAAGGGTATGAGGGAGGTGGGTGACGGACGGGAGGGAGGGAGGGAGGGAGGAAGGGAAGGTGGGTGTGAAGGAGGGAGGGGGGGGTGAGTGTAGCCTACAATGAAGTATCGTCCTCCCTTAGTGAGCAAACACTAACTATTTGTCACTGGGCATTCGTGATCAAACCAGTGTTTCTGTCACAGTGCAGTGACTGCGTGTGTCAGTCAGTCAGTCAGTCAATCAGTCAGTCAGCCTCAGACAGCACAGGGACTAGTGCCTCTCTCACTTGCTCTCTCACACATACGCATGGCCAGAGGATTACATTTATCCCAATCAATTTGATGTGCTCAACAGATGAGATTCACAGTGCGTCGGGGCTCAATTAAAGGCTAGTCCCGGCCGTCTCCTCAATCCACCAATCTGAGCTGATTTTACGCACAGCGTCCTCTCCCAAAAGTCACACACACTCCGCCGTCACTTCTAATTCACGTAGAACTGCAACATCTCTTTATCTGTTACTGGTAGTGGGTGGGGGGGCGGGGGGGGGAGGGAGACACATTTGCCAGCTGCGCAGGTGGATTGAAAATAGTTTTAAGAATGAAATCAACGCCCGAGTTAACATTCATGAGGCGGGACAACGATCATACGGAGTAATATAATCGTTTGACATCATCACATTCATAATGATAATCCTTGCATTTTGATATCGCGCTTGTTCACATCTTATCGACGTCTCAAAAGTGCTCCACAGAATATACCGTCAAGTGAAAGTGACTGTATATTTGTGGGTGAAACGCGACAGCCAATTGCGCACAGCGGTGTCTCCCACAGTCGGGGGTTGAGTTGACCAATTCTTATTGTTGCGGTTTTGTTTTGTCGGATGAATATTAGGCACGCGTGTGGAGTAAGGAAACTTGCCCAAGGTCTCGCCCTGACCTGCCTGGATTCGAACACAAGTCTCACGCTTGTAAGGCGAGCGCTCTAACCACGAGCCGCGGGATATAGCACCTTATCACGTTGAGACGCCTCCAGGCGCTTAACAGAACGTATCGCAAAGTGAACCTTGTAGGCGGAAACGTGGCAGCAGCGTCCCACCAAACGGCGGTGAAATCTCAAGCCTTGTTCTCTCCTGTCAGTCAATTCGGTTCAGCCTAAAGCTATTCAGGTGGAACCACGGAATGGAGTCACTTCGCCTCCCTCCATCATCATATTCCCCTCCGCCCACCCCCCCCCCCCCCACCCCACACACTTTATTTCACTTCAGACTAAAGTTTCCCTTTCGCTACAAATGTCAATGGCCTTAATTGTTCTGTCCAAGAATTCAATATGTAAGATTCCTGTTGTCCACCCCACCACTCCTCCACCCCTGGCCCCCACCCCACACACACACACACACACACACAGTCAACTCTCGCCAACAACAAGTCTAATCCAGATCAAGTTTGCATATCAAAAGCTTCAACATTCACCCGATACAAAGCCAGCGATCGTTACTTTGAAATGGATCAGACTGAGGCGGCTTACTGTGTGAGGCTACAATGACAAGTGTGCCGGAATGATCAGAGAGAAAGAAAGAGAAGAGAGAGACAGAGAGAGAGAGAGAGAGAGAGACGCACAGAAGCAAGCCCACTCTCGTCCATCAGACGAGACGTTAAAGTATGATCCCGTCTGTGTCAGTTCAGGTGGATTTTTTTTTAAAACAATCAAGAAAAGAAAGGTGTTTTTCTCTCTCTCCCTCGATTTCCAGACTAATAATTCTCCCCCTCTCCCTCCTCCTCGGCCCCCCCACCCTCCACAATAAAATAGGCCGTTCACTTCATGGATGTTTGTGGGGTAATAATATTATCTCTTGCGTTCGATACAGCGACGTATCGCGTCTTTGAGACATCTCAAGGGCCCTCGTTCCAGCGAGGAAAGACAGGTGTGATTATAATAATATAATCCCTCGGTCTAATACCATACCTTGTTTATGTTTAATATGATAGCTCGCCTGCTTGTGAGCGCGCTAACCACTAACTAACCTGCGGCAGCTAAATTTAAAGCCCAACCTGCCATGTAACTAACAGCAACCAATCCTACCCCCAACCACCCCTCCTTCCGAGTCAGTTGTTGAATAAAACTCGCCTGGAGGGAACAGTCCTTGGATCCAAAGGGTTCGAGGAGCTCTCACAAAGGAAACAGAACCACGCAGTCGACAAAGACTGAAAATAATAATATTGATAATAATCTTTGCACTTGATATCGTGCTTTTCACATCTTCCAGACTAGTCTCACGGAATATACTGTAACAACTATATTGACCGCATACTTGTGGGTGAAACGCGGCGGCCGATTGAACACGGCAGTGTCTCACAAACAGTTGTGGATTTTGTTTTGGGTGGGAGGGATTATTATTAGGCATGCGTGCGTGTGTAATAAGGAAACTCGCCCAAGATTTCGCCCTGAACTGCCTGGATTCGAACACGGGTCTCACGTTTGCAGTGAGAGTGAGCGCTCCAACCGCTGAGCTACAGCAGCTCCACTGAAGGAACCGCAGTTCACTTCCCATTAAACAGTTCACTTCCCTTACTTACTCAGTCATCATTTACATGTGCCTAATATTTAGACACACACACCCGTCATAATTACAGCCTCGCTACACTGAGAGCCCGACGTGTGGGTGACACTCGCCCCTTAACCACACTAATGACTGCTCAAAGCAATCGCTCGTTAGCCGTTCGGGAAAGCCGACCGGTTGAGATTAACAATAGGGAAGGAAAGGCCTTATTGTTCCGACTGTGTGAGCGAGCATTCAGGCCATCCAGTGGGCAGCTACGCACTCCCTGACAACAAAGACATACCTTCCGAGAGATTTATTTGATTTTGAACACCACCCCACACACCACTCCCCACTCCATGTAAACTCGCGAAACTCTCTTTGATTGCCGTTTGCTCAACAAAATTTGAATTTGATTTTCAAAAGTACATATTTTTAATAAGAATAATCCTGGCGTTTTGGTACGGCGCTTATCGCATCTTATTGACGTCTCAAAGCGCTTCAACAGAATATACTGTAAAGTGAATTGACTGTGTACTTGTGGGCGAAACGCGGCAGCCATTTGCGCACAGCAATTTTCTCCCACAAACAGTCGTGGATCGAAAATGAAAAATAATAATAATCAGAATCCTTCCATTTGATACAGTAGCGTTGCGGTAGCCGATGTTACAGACAGCAATGTCGAAACATCTCAAAAGCGCTTCACTGGGTTTAATGTAATGAAAATTTAGTGTAATTTGTACGAACTCAAACGGCTGGTTTTGCATTGCGACATCCCGCAAACAGTCAATCGAGCCACGGGATCTTTAACGCCCCACCTGACCTCGACAGGACAGGCGCGACACGGTGAGGCGGTGAATCAAATGTGAGGATTATTATTCTTATTGTGTAACATTACTATTAGCTACGTGGAGCTCCTGTAGTTCAGTGGTTAAGAGCGTTCGCCTTACAAGCGTGAGACTGCCTGGTGTTCGAATCCAGGCAGATCAGGGCGAAATCTCGGGCAAGTTTCCTTACTTCACACACAAGCCCTAATACTGTAATAATCCCTCCCCCCCCAAAAAAACACATTAATAAAAATTGGTCATTTCAATCCACACCTGTTTGTGGGGGGAACGCTGCTGTGCGCAATTGGCTGCCGCGTTTCGCCCACAAGTATACAGTCAATTCACTTTACAGTATATTCTGAGAAGCGCTTTGAGACGCCGATAAACTGTGAAAAGCGCTATATCAAATGCAAGGATTATTATTATTAGTAAAGCTCAGATGTGCTTAGCAAGCACATCAGGGGATGGGAATTCAGGGAGCGAGCTCACTAAGAGCCCGAGCAGACGGACGGACGGACGGACGGACGGACCCATTGCAGGTTTTAAACGAAGCCTGAAGTTGCCACTATCGGTCCAGCGCAGGCTTCGGTTTGACTCCAGGTCCTCCCTTTGATGTGTGAAGGTCAAAGATTAGACTGGGAGGATTAAAGAGTAATCCGGAAGAGTCTTGGTGCAAGTGATACAGTGTTGGTGCCAGCCAGCCAACCAACCAGCCAGCCCTCGCTCGTCAATCCACTCCTTAAAAAATACTTGTTACAAAATGTTCCTTGCTTTTTTCTTTCGCCCTCTCTCTTTCTCTCTCGCAATGATGACTTTGTGTGTGTGTGTGTGTGTGTGTGTGTGTGTGTGAGCAAATCTTTCCTCGATCAATTCTATGCTCTCCCGGAGGAGTGTATTGGTTTTCAGGGTGCTGTGAGCCAGTTATGCCACAGAGAGGAGCGTGGTAAATGAGCTCAATCAAGGCTCGCATGAAGTCTTCGCAACAGGGACTTTACTGTGGGGTGTGTGTGTGTGCGCGCGCGCAAGCCAGAGTAGATAATCATAAGCAGCAGGAATCTTGGCTAAGGTTTTCCTTAATTGTCGTGCCTTCAAACACTACACCCCGAGGCTCCGGAACTCCCTTGCTCACTCCCTTCGCCTCGCCCCCCCCACCCCACCCCACCCCAGCCCCCCCTCTCTTCCCAGTTTCAGGTCCCCGCTAAAGACCTTTTTCTTCGACCGCGCCTTTGGTCACCTTTCTACCCCTGGCTCAGTCCCGGGATCCGCGACAGTGAAGCGTTCTGAGTCGCAGTCCGGCATGGAGGGCGCTCTATAAATCAAAGTTGTTGTTGTTGTTGTTGTTGACTTCTGACCTGGCTGAGACAACTCCACTCACACTGATAGGTTCCAAGGTACGGTCAGCGGTAGAACCACTCTCGGTGTTGGGACAATTGGGACAATTCCTTTGGGTGTCATCCGGGTGTCTTGACAGCGGGATGGTCGGGGGCAGAGTGGTGGCCGAAGGATCGCCCGCCAACTATGGGGCAGCTAGGTCGGGGGGGGGTGAGATAGAGCAGGCCGCAGTCTACTGAGGGGAGAGGGTGAACAGGTTGGCAGGGTGTTTTGGAGGGTGGGGCAAAGCCATGAAGGGCTTTAAATGCGAGTACTGCTAGCCGCAGGTTGGCAAGATCCGAGGCTTGGGAGGCTGCGGAGTGCGCGTTGGGGGTAACCCCAGGAGACTAACCGGCTCACAGCCTACCATTGATAGCACTCGCAGACAAGCTTTCCCGCTGCTTGCCTGACTAGGACCACCCTACTCGATCGGGCTTTGGCTTTCAGGGTTAACACTGACGGGAATAAAAAGCCTGAGACAAAAGGTGTGGCCAGAGAACAGGAGAGCACAGAGCCGCTTGTATTCTACGCTGAACGACTAATTTCATTCCAAAGAACAAAAAAATAAGACACATAGCTTCACGCCGATTCAATAGACAGGGCAACAATGAGAAGGGTGACAATAGAAAATACGATGCTTTCACACGCGCATATAGTTTGTCACTGTGGTGGCGGCAGTATTAACGTAGGAGATGAGTTTCTTCCTTGTTTTGAATACTGATAATAGCGGATGATTAATCTGTTGGGATTTGAATCTGCGAGTCTCGTGTCTCCGTGGCTGTGTGCATAGCCGGGCTTCAGCCACAAAGAGAATCAGGAGAAGCCAATTCATTCTCCTCGGGGAGCTGATGCTAAGGTGAAGGTAAAAGCAAACGGAGTGAAGTGGTGGGGTGGGAGGAGTGGGGGGGGGGGGGGAGGAATAAATGCCTTTGCTTACAAAATGCACAGTCCCTGCACTTCACAGTAACAAAGACAATCCTCCCAGTATGAAAGACCCACTCCGTTTGCTTTTACCTCCGGCCAAGGAATGTGGGGATCAAGCCAGTCTCTACGGCGGTCCCGGTGGTCCGTATCCCGAGCCAGGTGGGTCCTCAGTATTCCAGGGCACGGCCGACAGCAGCTCAGCTCAGCCTGGCTCAACGGCACGACTCGTAAGGTTGTGTATTATATTTTGTTAAAACAATGAGTGACTGGCTGGCTGGCTGGCGCTCGCTTGCTCGCTCACATCAAGCTACATTTGTCATACACTCACGGGAGGTGGGGGGGGCTGGGGGGTGGGGGGTAAAGCTACGAAAGAAGGGAGGATAGTGCAGGGCCCTGAGGAACAATGCATCACATGGAAAGCATGAAAATCCCACACAGCGCACTTGTGGGCGAGACAAGCTCGTTCTGCGTAACGTAGGTTGGAATCCAGAGATTCTCTCGGCAACACAATGAAAATTCTTCCAATTCCTGCAACATTCCTGCCGGGCAGACAAGGGCCAGTCACGCCAGTGGAACACAGGAACAGGAGTAGGCCATTCAGCCCCTCAAGCCCGTTTCACCATTCTGTTGGGACACGGCTGATCTGCACTTCGATTCCAATTACCTGTCCTTATCCTTACTCCACACACACGCCTAATAATAATCCATCCCCCCCCAACAAAAGCACAATAATAAAAATTTGTCATTTCAATCCACGATTGTTTGTTGGATCACTGCTGTGCGCAATTGGCTGCCAAGTTTCACCCGCAAATATGCAGTCAATTCACTTTACAGTATTGTATATTCTGTGAAGCACTTTGAGACATCGATAAGATGTGAAAAGCGCGATATCAAATGCAAGGATTATTCTTATTATTCTTATTACATATATCCTGCACTCCGTTCAGCTTCCATCACCATCATTCCCCCAGGCCTAATGGCCTGGAATTGGTTCCTCCGGCCTTTTGTTCCCCCACCAAAAGTATCATACCACGGGGTCTAATTTTATGGATCCATAAAGCCCCCACATTATAGCAAAGATTGTATTTATCAGGACAATCCTGGCATTAGACGGGAGAGCCTTTCACACTGTGAAGCACACGGACCGTGCATTTTGTAGGCAAAGGCATTTACTCCCCCCCACCCCCCACCAACCCTCCACTCCCCCACTCCGTTTGTTTTTACCTTCGCAGTACGTCCCTTCCCTCGATCGGTGCCGCGAAAAAATTCCATCCGCCGTTCCCCTGCGAGACCGTTTTGCTGCGTGATGTGAAACCTTGCATCGAATTGTGGGAAACTAGTCATCTCGGTCACAAGGCAGACAGTGTATGTGGGGGGAGAGGGGTGGGGGGGGAGGGGAGAGTTTCTTTAAGAAGATCCCCAGAAAAAAAAAGCTGCTTTGCAAAACAAAGGCCCAACGCAAGACGTTTCCCCAATTCTGCCCGATTTTAAGCTTTATAGCCCAAGTCGCCCTGACGGGGAGGAATTTAATTTCTGCTCATTGTTAAGAACTGCGTACGAGGAAGTCAGGGCACTGACGTCTATTCCCGGCGTAGACCCCGTGAGTGAAATCGCACTGCAATAAGCTCTCAGAATGCAATCATAACCAGATTAAGTTATTTATGATGCAATTAGAGGAGTGGAAATTAACAAGGCGACAAATAACTGGGCCCTGAGAGGGAGAGCAGAGGCGCCACGTCATATGATGCCAGGTCATGTCATGTCATATCATATCACGCCAGTGCCTTCCGCTACGTCAAACTCCAGAACCCCTCCCCATCAACCCCCCCCCCCATCACCCACCACACATTATTATTCCCTCAGAAACACTCGGTTTTCTAGGAAAGCTCTCTCTGTCACTGCTCAGTATGTGCACACACTGCAGCACTAATCAATTGCAAGTAAGCCCCCCCCCCCAACCTCCCCAACACCGCCGTTCCTCTAGGCTTTCTGCTCTAATTTCACCGAGGCCCTCAATCCATTAAACGAGGTGGAGCTGGAGTGCTCGGTTACACATGGTGAGGGAACGGCCTTGGGCCTTTCCACGCTTAACGATCCGATTTCTCGAAAGGATTGGAAGCTGTAATGTCGGCGCTTCCCAGAACATTCAATATTCAGTGCGATTGTCCCTTTATTTACTCCCGAATCTCCCCACCCGCCCGTCACCTGGAAGGTTTCGAACCCGCCTCTTCGATCGCGCTCGCAGTCGCGTTCCATCTGGAACCCACACCTGGTTCACGCCATCGATTTTACCCCTCCAAAAAAAACAACACTTTTTTTTAGAAAGAAAGAAAATGTGGCGGTGGTGAATGGGCGACGCGACACGAATAAATTCCTATTTCAGCGCTTATTATCTGCACAATTATTACAAAGAGGCGAGCACCACATTGGTTTCAGTCCGTTAAAAGTCAATGCCCCCCAAGAGATTCAGAACCAAAGCCAGCCACGTCGAATCCCTCAATGTGTGTGAGGAATGGGGTCCTGTCTGTCATCACCTCACTGGACATCCGTTTAGAGTGCATACAACAACAACAACAACAACGACTTCACAATAATAATAATAATAATCCTTGCATTTGATATAGAGCCTCATTGGGTTCTCAAGACGTCTGCAAAGTTCTTCTCAGGATGTTCTGCTTATTTTCTGTTTCAAACATAACGGTAATAATAACAATTCTTGAATTTGATACAGCGCTTTCCACATCTTCTATCTGGACGTCGCAAAGCGCTTCACAGAATGTACTGTAAAGTGAATTGACTGTACATTTGTGGGTGAAACGCGGCCGCGAATTATCCACTCACCGCAGTGTCCCCCACAAACAGTCGCTTGAAAATGACCTTTTTTTTAAAATTGAGGGATTATTATCAGGCGTGTGGATTTAGCAAATATGCACAAACAGCCTTGGAGTGGAGTGACCAATTTTATTTGGGGACTGATCGCCAGAACACTGGGAAAACCTCCTTTCTCTTTTCGAATTGTGACTCGAGATCTTTATGGTCCCAAAACAGGGAAGACAGGATCTCGGTTTAACGTCTCATCCCGAGGACGGCACCTCCCACAATCCAACACCCAACCCCAGCACTGCACTGGAAAGTCAAATTAAACTGTGTGACGTTGGAATGGAGCTCCAGAGAGCAGGGACAGGATTGAGTGAAATTTCCCCCTCCCACCCACTCCAACCCACCCCGCCACAACGATTGCATGAAAGGCTACTCGCTCGAGCGATGCGAACAAAACTGGCGGGAGCATAGTTTCAGACGGGAGCTGTCGATTACGCAAATTTTCATTCCAAATTCTTATTTACTCCCCCCCCCACCCATCTGCGACAACGGAAAACCGAGCAGATGGGATTGTATACTCGAGGCAGCCTTGAAAAATGGGAGAGGCACCCGAGTTCAGGCAGGCAATTTACAAACTAATGAAATTGTTATTAAAAAAAATACAGGGCGCTTGAATATTCATGAGCCCAAGCAACAGGGGCCATACTGCAAGTGTCATCTCCAGGAATTAACAAGGAAACGAGAGCAAAGAGAGGGAGAGAGAGAGACAGAGAGAGAGAGAGAGAGAGAGAGAGAGAGAGAGAGAGAGATAGAAAGGTGACTCTAGCCAGACCGTGTTTAAGCTTTCGACTAAGGACGTGACGGACAAATGTACAAAAAGAAAAAAATTCCATTTTTATATTTTAAACCTGCAAAAGGAGTCAGGCGTTTATTATTATAATAACCAATAATATTAATAATATTTGGTATAAATGTCTTTCAAGCAGTGGGGAGCAAATTGCATTGATGGAGCGCCTCTCACGCCCCTCATCCACCCCCCCAATCGCTTCACCTTACACGCTGCAAAGAGTGGAGTGACTGCATGTGTTTTGCGGGGCCTGGGTTTAACAACAACAACAACATTATTATATTTGTATAGCGCCTTTCGCGCTGGGAGGACGTCCTTTAACCTCTCATCTGAAGCACGGCGCCTCCGTTAATGCATCACTCCCCACCCCCCCACCACAGCACTGAGTTTGGAGTGTCGCCTTAAATTAGGTGCATTCTACGCCCTGGACCTGGGGACTCGAACTGACAGCCTTCTGCTCTGACAGCGACAGCATACTATCTGCGCCAGACCATCGCAGGCCAGGCAAATCAATTCCTGACGATCAGAACTGAGTTTTTTGCTGAAAAATTCTTCTTGAACGCACGTCTCGAACTGCCTGGAGTGGGGGGGGGGGGGGGGGGGGGGGGGCATGGAGAGGACCGACCTAATGGTTCTTGCCGCGGTGCGCCTCATTTGCCAAATTGACATTCCGGCTTCCAGAGGCGAATGGAAATCGTTTGCGCAAAAAATAAAAATATTTCCATTGTGCCCGCCGGCGTTAATATTTAACGTTTCCTGCGGAGGCAGAAATCTATCTGTATGGGTGTCGTGCAGCAAATTTTTCCCTTCAATAAAACGATGACAGAGAGCGAGAGCGAGAGAGAGCGAAAGAGCAAGAGGAATGCAGGAGGGAGGGTAATGGGAGTGGGCGGGCGAGCACTGTGTAACGCACAATGCTTACGGTATTCCAGTCACATTGCTGGAATTCCTCTTGACGTGGGAAAAAGAGGAATTAAAACACAATGTTGCTGATTCCTGAACTTTCTAAACACTTAGACTACAGTTAGTTGCTGATGTGGCCAAAGGCAAGAGGCTAATCCGCAACACCCAGTGGTTCCCAATTGATTTGTATGCTGGCTGCTCTGAGGAACGGTCCTTGGGTTTGCTACGAAAGCAAATCAGCGAAACGGGACGCACAGAGGCCATCAATTACTTGTCACTTCCAATCTGCACGTCACAACTTCACCGATGTTTGGTAAATATTCAACCTCCGAGCATGCACACACACACACACACACACACACACACACACACACACACACACACACACACACACACACACACACACACACACACACGTTAAGGTAAGTCCACAACCTAAAGTGTCAGCCTGGCTCAGACACCGCTGTGCGCAATTGGCTGCCGCGTTTCGCCCACAAATACACTTCTATAGTCTATATACACTTTACAGTACTTTGAGACATCGATAAGAGGTGAAAAGTGCTAAATCAAATGCAAGGATTATTATTATTATCTCTCAGAGAGAAAAGAGTTTCTTCCACTCCAATACCCTGGCCAACAGTGCCCCACATCTCCCCATCCGCTGGTCATTCACTTCACTGATGTTTTTGAGCTGGGGGAGGGAGGGGTTCAAAACTGTTAGCTGCATTAGCCTGTGAAGTACACAGTCACTACACATCACTCTAAAATACCAAAGGCAAGAGACATCCGAAGGGCACGATATTTTACGTCCTGGTATAGCGCATGTCAACACAGCACATTGCAACCCACACGCACACACACGCATGCTGAAATGCACACGCTCAACACGCACATGTGCTCAACACACATGCGCTCACAAGCACTCACACGCAGATACACTCACTCACACACGCACTCACCAAATGGCCCCAGCCCTCGGCGAGTCGACTGAGGCGCTTTGTCGGACATCAGTTCCTCGAAACAAAAAGAAGAAGAAGAAAAAAATTCCTCTGCTGGCAGAGACTCTGTGAGCCCAAGCTTCTGGACTTGGAACAGTCTCTTTTGATAGCATTCCATCCTCGGAGTTCTCGCTCTCAAATCCCATTAAACGTTGGCTGCCGAATTGCGGAGTTTTTTTTTTTTTGTTTGTCTTGTTTGAACACTGCTCTTTTGTGCTCGCTCACACAACAGGCTCCTTTGCATTATGGTGGTGATTTTTGGCTTTCCCTCCCTGACCGCAGGTCACTGCTTTTTTTAAAAAAAAAACCAAAAGCCTCCTGCGGAAGGTGGGAAAGAGTGGGAGAGCGTGTCACACTCTGGGCCGCGGTGTTTCCTGACGGAGCAAGGCAAGGGAGAGGGGTGCTCGGGGTGGTTTTCCCTTCGTACTACTACTCTCTCTAACCTCCCCTCTCCTCACAGAAGTACCCGCTGCCTCCGCTCTACAGGGTCCGGCCTCCTCGTCTCCCAAATCCTCCGCTCCGCCATCGGCGGCCGTGCTTTCAACCACTGCGCCCCGTAACTTTGGAACTCCCTCCCTCAACCCCTCCGCCTCACCCCCCCTCCCCCACCACCCCCCCCACCCCTTCTCCTTTCCCCATCTTCAGGTCCTACTGTGAAACACTCCGAGACGGAGTCATATAAACACAAGTTGTTGCTGTTGGAAACGGACAGCAAAGTTGGGTCGAAAAGAAAGCTCGTCCAAGCCGGGAGATGAACCAATTCATCCCGGGCTCTTGTGGAAGCACTTTGGCACTTGCGTTCGCAGAAATTTGCTGGTGCGTCAATGCAGGGGAAAGGTAGAAGAGTCTTCTTGATTAACATGCATCTTAAACCATGTTGCGCCAACAGTATATAATTAGACGCATTACTTATGCCTGCCTTGCCTGTGCTTGATCAAACTCCTGCATCTGCTGAGAGCAGTCTTTTTTATATATATATCTATCTATATATTTTTACAATACTAAGGCTTGCCTTTGATACAACGCCTTACCACGTCTTCCAGACGTCTCACTGGAAGCGCTTCACACGATATATTGTTAAGTGGATTGTCTGCGTATTTTGTTGGTTAAAGCGCGGCAGACAATCACTCGCAGTAACATCCCGCAATTAAACATGAACCAACTTGAGTGACCAAATTCTTCTTCTTCTTCTTTTTTTTTTAAACGGGAATTTTTTTTACCACTTGAAAGCGATCCGTCAATTGACTAACGAACCAGACAGGGAATTAAGTCCGGGTCCCTTCCTTTGCGAGGGTGAGGGTTCTAACTACTGTACTACGCTACAGGTCTCCATGCAGGACTCCACTCCATTTTATGTATAGATAAAAGAGAACATTCAACGAAAAGGCACGGTTCCCATTAAAGTCAGCGTCTTTCAGTACCTCGGCTCAAACGCAAAGACGCCAGTTGCCAGAGGTTGTGCTCTAACCTCAGACTTGCCTGTGCAGAGTTCCAGCCTGCGCGGGGAGAGATAACAGGTCTGAGTTTGAAGCTGTCAGGCAATGGCTCTGCTACACGCACAATTTGATATTGCCCGGCGAGGGGCTGAAGCAGGGAGCGTTTACGAGTTAACTTAACAAAGACTCTAAATCACAGTCACCTGCCTCAACTGGTTTTTCGTCTTACCTCCCCAATCTTCTCTCCCTCACACTTCTCCCCTGAAAAAAATAACTCTACACAAACATTGCAAAATCTAGACCTAAAGAAATAGGAATGAATCCCTGTGCAAAGTTAATTATAATAATCATTGCATTTGATATAGCACTTTTCACGTCTTCTAGACGTCTCAAAGCGCTTCACAGAATATACTGTAAAGTGAATTGACAGTATATTGGTGGGCGAAATGCGGCAGCCAATTGCACACAGCAGTGTCCCCACAAACAGTTGTGGATTGAAATGACCAATTTATTACTTTTTTTGAGGGATCATTATCAGGTGTGTGGGAGTAAGGAAACTTGCCAAAGGTTTTGCCCTGCCTGAAATCGAACCCAGGTCTCACGCTTGTAAGGCAAGTGCTCTAACCACTGAGCCATAGGACTCCATGCAAATGCGGGGGAAGGAATCTTGATGAGCAGAAATTGGCTGCCATGTTTGCTTATCAATCCACAGTCACTACTCTTGATCCCGATTGCCTGTGAAATGCCGGGAGACTTTTAAGTGCTATATCAAACACAAGGCTTGAGATGTTTTCCTGTTTTAGTTAACAAGTTCAGTTATTTCTTCCCATTATTAATACATGACATGAATAATAAGACTCCTTGCATTCAGTTGTCGAGGTATCTCAAAGCACCCCACAGGATACATTGGAAAGTGATGTTGGCAGCGTGTAGTTTGTGGGCAGAATTATTTACAGCAGAAGGAGGCAGCAAATCCAAGATCGGGAGTAATTTGGAAGCATAATTGCCCTGTTGCTGGGACAGCTGCAGGACTGGTGAGAAAATTTAAAGCGCGATTACGGATTTCCAATCTGCTGTATTGACAGATCTGGCAATTGGAATTCATGGACAAGAGAGGCACAGCTGGGAGTAGGATATTACTCTGATATTGCTTGCGCAGCACATGTTGGCGATTACCTTTGAGGTCAAGCCAGAGAAAGTCCCAATTTTTATTAATGAATAGACAAACTACGAGACCCCGACAGAGGTCAAGTCAAGGCAGGAACGTCGGCAATGGCATTTGGCAGTCTGGACTCAACACTCGCGCAAACAAATGGCGAAACGATCACACCAATGATAAAAATTGGTCATTTTCAATCCACGATCGTTTGTGAGGACACTGCTGTGCGCAATTGGCTGCCGCATTTCGCCCACAAGTATACAGTCAATTCACTCGACAGTATATTCTGTGAAGCGCTTTGAGACGTTGATAAGAAGTGAAAGGTGCTATATCAAATGCAAGGATTATTAGTATTATTATCATCCCAGATCGCTTACCAAAGAGACGAGAGCTGCTTCCTTGCATTGTGTATCCAGATGTTTGAATACTGTTGTTCATTGAGCGCCTACACCAACCACACCACTCTTGCAAATTTAATGTGTCTCTAGTCCCTGGAGAACTAACTGGATTATGCTTTACACATAAATGTTGACGGTAGATTATACAGCATTAGTTCAGTGTGATTGCTTTTCAAGCCCCCGAACCACAATCTTATATAGCTGAACTGACTGAAAGAGAGAAAAAAAAGGTAGGTAAAGGACTGTGACGCTCAAACTAATCAAACTCTTTTCAGGCAGATGCTGGAGAAAGGTAGTGGCGTTCACATATTCTTACAGAGACTATTAAAATAAAATTAGGGAATAATGAGAACAGGATGGATAGAGAATTCCCCTCCAGGGTCTTATAGAATTGGTAGTTCACTTCATGGCTATTTGTGGGACATTGCTGTTCACCAATTGGCTGCCGCGTTTGACACATAGCACACAGTCCACGATCTTGAATAATAATCCTTGCATCTGACATTGTGCTTTATCGCGTCTTCTAGACATCTTGAAGCGCTCCACAGAATTGTAGAGTTAATTGACTGTACATTTGTGGGCAAAACGTGGCAGGCATTTGTCAGCGCACAGCAGCGTCCCCACAAACAGCCATGGATTGAAGTGACCAAGCTATTATTGTTATTTTTTTTAAAAATTGAGGGATTATTATTATCAGCCGTGCGGAGTAAGAAAGCTTGCCTAAGGTTTCGCCCTGCCTGGTATGGAACCCAGGTCTCTCGCTTGCTTGACGCGAGTGCTCCAATCACTGATCTACAGGACTCCACACTTTAGAGTACACTGTGCAGTGCTTTCAGGCGCTGCATCAAACGTAAGGATTATTATTGTTAATAATATTATTATTTGAAGACTTTTTCTCGTGAAAATATTAACATCGACTTCAAGATCCTCATCCTTGTTTTCATGAAGTGCTCTGAGACGCCGTCCGGCGTGGAGGGCGCGATATAAATCAAAGTTGTTGTATCTGACCGAGACAAGAGAGTTTCCAATTGAAATAACAACAATAAAATCACATTTCACGTCAGGAGGACGACCCAAAGCCCTGACACCCACAGCAACAACAACAGCAACGACAACGACAACAACTGCCACTTGCACAGCGCCCATTATTACAGTCTCAAACAGCCACTAGATAAATGGAACTTGTTTCGGTCGTTGTTACTGCTCTTATCTGTTCCATCTCAGCCCTCCCAAGCCCGTCACGCCCACTCTCCCCACCCGCGCATAAGCGTTCGCTTGTATTTTCACGACGGAATGACGGGAAAAGAAAGAAATAAAAAGCCGTTTACTGTGGGTGGGTGAACGGTTTTTGGTTTGGGTTGACGACAGTCTGAAACAGAACGCTCCCCCCCCACCCCACTTTGGGAGGAAGGAATCGATTCGCAACCTCTCTCTCTCTCTCTATATATATCCCTTTCATTTTCACTCTGCCCACCTCCTTGCTTGCACGCGCGCACGCACGCACGCACGCTCACCCACACTGGACCTCTCACTCTCTACTATAGCGCTTCTCTCGCGTGCTCGGAAAGATTCCGAGGGCATTTGCTCCGCTGCCTCGAAATCCGTGCGACTGCTGGCAACGCTTCTGCATTCCCCCCCAACGAACCCTGGACGCTGTTTAAACACTGACCACAGCCACAGGAGCACTCGTCACTACAGTACAAGCGAACAAGCATCCGTTCCCACAGAGACACTTCTGTGACTAATGCGCAAGACAGCTTTCTCACTCCCACACACCCTACTTGCGTCCCCCCCACCCACGAAAAAAGGAGAGCGACTCTGCTGAATTATTGCTTCAGACGGGTTTACGGGCAATCGTAATGTTCGCTCTGCCTGGGCACAGGACAGCGAACACCAAAACGGAAGTTAGCTTTGGGTTTAACGCTCCCAAACCTCAGGGCAAATATTGACATCAAGGGGGGGAGGCGGGGGGGATAAAAAGGGGGAAATATTGACGTCTTCTGAAAGACACAGCTGACATTTTGCCTTCCTTCCCTGACAACTATTGTTGCAGGGAGCTGGCTGGCTCTCTCGACTCTCCCCTTTCCAAACACTGGCCTTTTCGTTTCCTGCATTGCTAATGAAGGAAAATGTGAAATTCCACAGGAAGCCAACACAGCAATTACTCTGCCCGCTTGCCCGGAGGGAGAGTTAAAGCCACTGCCCCCGGTCCACCCCCCCTCCTTCCCCCCCCTCATCCCTCCAGATAGCACCACATCAGGAACTCCTGTAGCTCAGTGGTTAGAGCACTCGCCTTACAAGCACAAGACCTTTGATCGAATCCAGGCAGATCGGGACAAAACCTTGGGCAAGTTTCCTTACTTCACACACACTCCTAATAATAGTTGGTCAATCCATGACTGTTTGTGGGACGCTGCTGTGTGCAATTGGCTGCCGCAGTTCGCCCACAAATATAGTCAATTCACTCTACAGTATATTCTGTGAAGCGCTTTGAGACGTCAACAATATGTGAATAGCGCTGTATCAAATTCAAGGATTATTATTATTATTATTCTATTCACCACACTTAAGGGCAAATCCTTGCAATGCACCTCCGAGACTCCCTCCCGACCTGAAAAGCGCCTTGGCAAATGCAAGGATTATTACCATTATCGAACTTAATTTCTCTAAGCAAATAAATATGAAATATTAAACCATCCTATTAATGGCCGCGCGAGTGTGTGTGAGAGAGAGAGAGAGAGTGGGAGAGAGGGTTAAATAAAACCAGATCCTTATAGCTTACACAAAACAAGCCAAAAAAAAAATGCCCCCCCCCCCCCCACCACCCCTTACTTCAGAGCTAAGGTACATTCACCGATCCACCACTTTTCTCCTCAATGGCCAACGATCGGTTCCCTGTTACTTCAGTGGGGGGGGAAAAAAAATCGGGCTGGCTCTTCGTTCGTTAGTGAGCTTGAAGCCTTCAAAAATGCAAATCGCATAAGCCTTACACCAAACAGATTGAGATGTTGCAAAGGAGGAATTCCATTGATGAAGGCAATGGTTGTCTTCTGCGCAGCTTATTTCACCCCCCCCTCCCCCCCACCCCACAACCCAACCTCACTTTATCGGCTTAAAAGTTTACACACAAACTGGATGGATCCATGGACAAGGGAGCAACAAACAAAGACGCTGGAATTATATTAAAAAAAAGTTTTCATTTCCCACGCTGACACTGCTGCCAGTGCAAGGCTGCCATTGAAATGCCTTGGCAGTAATCAGTTATCCACAGAGCATTCACAGTCAGTTATGATGTTGATGAGTTAGTGTTAAGTCTATTGCCGTTGCTTGTGAAATGGCTTACGCATCACATACATATGAGCTTCCAGTCCCCCGTTTCCCCCCCACCACACGACACTGTGCTGTGCTTTATTCAAGGCTTTGAGCAGGTCCGTCCCTCTTTATTGAAGGGAAGTTCTCCACATTGGTCCAATGTGCACTCACTCTCTCTCTCTCTCTCTCTCTTTCCCTCTCTCCTCAACTGTACTCATGGAAACCTACCAGGTCTCATACAAGCCCTAATGTCTTAACATTTCGCTCTCCCACAAAAATACAGTCAATTTCACTTTACAGTGTATTCTGTGAAGCGCTTTGAGACGTCGATAAGATGTGAAAAGCGCTATATCGAAATGCAAGGATTATTATTATTGTCAGTGCTGCGAGACACTGGACTGCGTTGAGGGCGCTCTACAAATGATGCAAGTTGCTTTCAAGTGATCCATAAAGAAACTCGAGATTGAAACTGTCATCCGTTTTCCTGCACTGATGTACTTCTTGAATAATCGTGAAAAAAAAACATCCAAATAACGTTGAACTAAAAGTCAGGACTCCGGAATCTCGGGCCGTTATCCCATCGGAGCTGGGGCCTTCAGCCTTTCCGCCCGCATTCTCTGGAACTCCATCCCACAGTCCCTTCGCCTCGCTCTCTCGCTTCCTTCCTTCAATCCTTCAAGGCCCGTCTCAAGACCCTCCTCTTAGACCGCAGCTTTGGTCACCATCCTACCACACCTCCATCCCCCATGATCCCAACCCCCCACCTCAGTTAGTCTTGAATAAACTATGGTCCTCCCGATATGTATGCAAGGTGCTACGCAAATATAACTTGTTGTTGTTGTGGTGGTGGTAGGTACAGGAATAAATTATTCAGGCAAATAGCTTCTGCCTCTGTCTCGGGAGTAGACTGTTCCAGTCACCTACAATCCCCTGCCACAGCAGCAGGAGAAAATCAGTATGCGTTGCCTCACTTGCCTCCCACCCACCCCCCCCCCCTTGATATTCAAACCTTGGCATTTTAAGGCGCGGGCAACAGAATCCCTACACAATAGCAAATAACTCGACATGTTCCATAACAGAGGCAGATTAAAAGAAGAGACAATCACAGATATACTAGCATCCCAGAGGATCAGCGCATCTCGCTACATCACCCTAGTTAGGTTCCTAGTACTGTACGTTAACATTTCTTAAACTCCCCATAAGTTGCGCTAGGCGATGAGGTAAATCCTTCTGGCACGGCAGCAGAAAGAGAGACTGTGCGACCGCCAACAAATTAGCAAAAGACAGAGGTGGAGGGAGGAGTGAGGGGTGGGGGGGGGGGGTGGGAGGGAGGATGAGGGGTGTTGAGGAGAGAGGGGGAGAAACAATTCCCCTAGGCATTGCACTAGCTGACTCAAAAGCTGTTTAATCGATGCCCCCCCCAAATCAAAAATGATTACTAGGTCTTTCTGGAAGACTGAGAGAAAAGGGGGGTGTGGAAAATATCAGTGAACAAGGCTGGCACATAAGAACAAGATGAATTATTATCTCCAGGCAGCTCCAGGAACCAGCTCGGAGATTCGTGGAAGAGAATACAATTGATTCAGAAGAGGTGTACTGATCCAATCTGAATTTATTTAATGGTGATACTTATTGCTTTTTTTTCCCCCTCTCTCTATTTCTCTCTGTCTCACACACACTCACACTCTCTCTCTCTACCTCTCATGTACAAACACTGAAAACTAAAGGGACATTTCATTAAAAAAATTTAATCCGCTGGGGTCTCTCCCTCTCTCTCCCCCTCGTGAACGGCATGTAAACCTACTGTTTTTTCCACAGGATGTAAAGGATGCCCTCATTGGTCGTAACCTGACCTTAACTCTGCTTTCCTACCAATGTCTGTCCTTTATTTATTGCAAAAGTCACTTTGCTGATGGCAACTGGAGATCCGAGCAGCATTGCGTGTCTATTTGTGTGTCAGCCCATCTCCTTCAATAGCCATGGTCACAGAAGGTTGTGGGTTCAATTCCCTCCCCACGTCAGGACACTGATCTCACGTATGTACACTGACACTCCGATACAGTACTGGGGGGGGGGGGGGGAGATTTTGCGCTCTCACAAAGAGCTACCGTGAGGTGATTCAGGTGATCACCCGTTTGCGTGTTCGGGTAGACGTTAAAATATCCCGTGGTGCTATCGGAAAAGAGAAGGGAGTTTCTCCCTGTATCCTGGCCAACAATCCCACCCCACCCACCACCCCCCCCAAATAAAATCAATCACTCACTTCACGACTTCACAGTGACTTCAATGATTTGGAAGCATTTCTTATTAAGAAAACCTGTTAAGAAATACCTCAAATGAGACCCTACAATTTTGTTTGTGAATCCCACAGCAAAATCCCCCATCCATTCCCTATATTAATACCGCCCCCGAATGGAGGCAGTCACTATTAAGGCTGTTTTTGTACTGAGCTCAGGGCTGTTGTATCTAGGATGTTTCCAATAGCAGACACACACAGAGAGAGAGAGAGAGAGAGAGAGAGGTCTCATCTCACTAATCAGTCTTGAAGTCAGACTTGCGTCTCTGAGATGAAAGGACACCGTTCAAACACAATCAATCATTGAGGCCTTCAAAAATGGTTTCCTAGGTCGGACCGTATGTGTATTATTCCTTTCAGTCATGTCAATAAAGCCCATTAAAGGACCGTGTCAGGAGGTCAGGCCTCACAAAGGGATGGGGCAACATTGAGCCAAGGAAATGCCAAAGAGTGAGTCTTGGGAATAGGAGCCAGGAGGGAGGGAGGGAGGGAGGGAAGGAAGGAAGGGCGGGAGGATAGGAAATCTGTGCAGTATATGAGACAGAATTCCACACTAGGAGGTAGATCATATGGTATCCTTACTGGTATCCCTACTGTACCAGTTCTATTGCGATACAATTTACTCTTTAAACAATATCTTTCACATGAGGAGGATGTCTCAAAGGGCTCAGTTTCTCTCTTCCTCTCAATCGTCTTCTCTCCCTATTATGTTGGAGTTGAGAGAGGTCCTTTTCTTCTGATCTGAAGAACTCAATGCCGCTTTGCTTTGACTGTTCTTGGCATGTTCTCTCCTTTAACATTGCCACCGCTCTCATCCCTTTCACTGCTTCCTGACCAGAACCTCTTCATTCGCTCGTTCGTTCGTTCATTCATTCTCCAGTATATTCTCCAGTTGGTCCGCTTTGTTTGCCCCTCTAGTCTCTTTGTACCTTTCCTTTCTTGTTCATCACGGAATTAATCTGAATGAATCCTTGCCTTGAATACAGCACCTTTAACAAGTCAAAGTGTCTCAAGAGTACATGATTTTCTGTAAAATGTAGTGATTGTATCACTTTGAATTGACAGCAGCAACAATTTGCAATCAGCAATACCCCAACAAGAGCAACAACTTGGATTTATATAGCGCCCTCCATGCCAGATGGCGTCTCAGAGCGCTTGGACAACCATTATGTGATTGATATCATTAGCCATAAAGTCTTTTCTCTGGGAGTAAACATTGGCCGGGACAACATGAGAGACTCAGAAATAGACGCTCTCGCCTTCTCCTCTTTTCAAATATCTGTAACATCCACCTGAATAGGTAAACAGGAACTCAGTTCAACATCTCAGCCGAAGGACAACACCTCCGACAAAGCAGGACTTTCTCCCACCCCGCGCCCCAAACACCCCACCCATCCACCCCACCGAGAGTGTTCAAAGTCTCGATATGTTATTCCTTTCATTTATTTTCAAGAAGTCCAGAATAAAAAAACATTTGAAACTTCTACCGCAACATTTCTTATTGATTATACATAATATACATTTTATTATTATTCATAGATATATATACACGTATAGCTTTGTTTAAAGCAGATTTCTCCTGTTCACGCTTTTTGGCCATTTATTTCCTTCTTCGTTCGTACCATCCTTGTCCTCTCTCCGTGTGTGGATTTTCGTTCTCGGGTGATTGCTGCATCACTCAGTTTGTCCCACCACAGTATTTGGAAGCATTCTTCCACCCTTGGGAATGGCCTCCCTCTCTTGTGAGGCCGAGCCACGCTGCTCGCTGATCAATAACCGTTCCCTCTTTCCCCCTCGTCTCCTCGTCACCAACTCCCAACATGTTTGCTCTTTGTCTTTCCTTCCCCCCACCGGCTCGGTTTCCATGTTCTGCCAGCCCCTTCATGTTTCCAGTCCGTCCTGACCTTCTGCCACCGCTGTCTAAAGGGCTGCGGTGATACCGCTAATGAAAGAAACCGACTAACACGGAGAAAGATAACACAACTCACCGTCAGACCATTGTCTACACTATAATAAGCAGCACTTGGATGCGTTTGCACACTGTGCGGTACGAGTGCTTCACTTGAATGCTACAGTTACGGAATCATAAAATCTCACAGCACAGAAGGAGGCCATTCGGCCCATCACAGAACGAGGCCGTTCGGCCATCCGGGAGGTCAGGGGCAAAACCTTGAGCGAGTTTTCTTACTCCACACATACATGCCTCATAACCCCTCCAAAAAAACAAAACCCACAATAATAAAATTGGTCATTTTCAATCCACGACTGTTTGTGCTGTGCGCAATTGGCTGCCGCGTTTCGCCCACAAATATATACCGTCAATTCACTTTACAGTATATTCTGTGAAGCGCTTTGAGACGTCTAGAAGATGTGAAAAGCGCTATGTCAAATCCAAGGAATATTGCTATTATTATTATCATGCCTGTGCCAGCTCTTTGAAAGCTCTACCAACTCAACCCACTACCCCGATCTCACCCCATAACCTTATTTTGTTTTATTGTCAAGTACATATCCAATTCCTTTTCGAATGCAACTATCCTATTTGCTTCCACCACCCTTTCAGCAGAGCATTACACATACACAAATATACTTACCAGGTTTTATCCAGGGTTTCTGTTTATGGGCTAGGAAATTGATCAGGCCAGGGTCTATTTCAGCCACTAGCCATGTTAGACATTGTCAAGCAATATCTCCCAATTCCTGGTTAACTCATGAAGGATACTTTCACCCCCGCATAACCCCACGATACTTAATGGGTCTAAAATGCGCCAGGTGTAAAGTACGTGTCAAGAGACCGAGGCTAACACGGGAGAGAGACTGTTTGCGTGAAGCACACAGGCAGTGCCCTCCTCGTATTCTGGGCGTTAGGAAGATTTATAAGCTCAAACCTCCCCCACCCCCATCACAGCACGCCATTTGCATTCATTGAGGATTCTCTGCACTTGTTGTTAATGTTACTGTCCTTGCGTGTGTGTGTGGGGTCCACGCAGGAGAACAATACGAGCTGGCTGTCAAAGCACAGAATAGCAAATAGCAGAGGAATCTTTGGCCACCAAAGGTCATTTGCAGGCTTTGTTAGAACCGTGGCAATTTCTGTAGGAAGGCATTGCAGGGATCGTTCCATGTAAAAAGAGTGCGTTTGCCTCTCTCTAACTTTATCAGTGATATAATAACCCAAATCGATGAATAACAATCCTCGCCTTTGATCTAATACCGTTTTTTATCCCCCTGAGTTACCACGGCAAAGCGTAGCAACTGTGCACAGTATTTTGTAGGCGAACACGGCAGCAATTTGCACACAACAATGTCTCTCATAAGCAGACGTTGAGACACCAGGCAGAAACACAATTTTTCCTTTTTCACCATTATCCTTTTAACGTCCGGCTGGACAGGCACGCACAGGATTCAGTTTTGATATTTCAGCCAAAGGAAGGCACCACTGACAAAAGCAGTGCATCCCACAGCACTGCTCTGGAGCGTTAGCCTCGACCAGCGGTTCCTCAACCAAGGGGTACATATCCCCCAGGGGTTACAAAATTACTTCCAGGGCGTACAGGTGACGGTACATTGATTTATTTCGCTCTCTTATTTAGCATTTTATAGCCTTCCACATGTATATTTAATCGTTATTCCCTTCGTTTTGTATCTACTCACACACTCTGTACTACATACAAAAAGAACCAACAAGTTTCCTTACTCCACACGCCTAGTAATAATCCCTCAACGACAAAAAAAACCCACAATAATTAATTGGTCATTTCAATCCACGACTGTTTGTGGGGGGACACTGCTGTGCGCAATTGGCTGCCGCGTTTCGCCACAAACATACAGTCAATTCACTTTACAGTATATTCTGCGAGCGCTTTGAGGACGTCTAGAAGACCTGAAAAGCGCGATATCAAACGCAAGCATTATTATTATTATTCTCAATTGAAACCAATTGTGAAATAAAAACATCAATGATATAATGCGGCGGATTATGAGATATTAAAGTGATCGCATTAAACCTTCCTCAGCAACAACAGACTTTGCATTTATAGAGTGCCCTTCACGCTGGGCAGTGCCTCTGAGTGCTTACAGTGTCGGTGCCTTAACAATCTGCATTTTATACAGCAATCTTCAGCTTTGACAGAGCCCCCAGTAGACGCTAATCTACTGCCCAAAAAAAGGGTCATGAAAAGGTCCACAAATAACATTCCTGGCCCCGAACATTTTCACAGTTAATTATTTTTTTCCTCAAAAAAGATATGCGCTTGAGAATGAAACGTTGCATTCATAGCAGGAAGTCTTTCTCTTGTTGTCACATCGCAATATATTTTTGTTTAAAGTGCCACAGTTTATTTACACGAGCAGCACTGTTTAATTAAAGCAGCGAACACTCACAATATCTCATTGCCGCCACGTGATTGAGTTTAATATTTAGTAATGGCTCACGTTAATCATATTTGCAGCTTGCCCTGCCTGTCCGGCCGGCCGGCCGGCAGGTGCCAACATCGGGTTGCAGAAGACATACCAGCCACAATATTGGGTCATACAGATCAGAACATTAACGGATTGACTAACCGTAGGTATGTGGTGGTGTGTGTGTCTTCGGGTGTCAGGTGAGGACATGGATGAAGGCAAGAATAAATTTGGTCGCGATGCCACCCATGGTTTAAATAGCCGACCCGACGTTCACTGTCGAGTCTCGCTCGTGAAATAATGACTTGCTTGGGTGAGGTCAGGCAGCAGACTGGGGACCTGTGGAGCTATATCCCACCAGCAGCAGGGAGTATAAAAAGTCTAATACCTCTAGGTGGAATCACAGGGGGTGGGGGGGGGGGGGCGGATCGTGAACAGGTGGATAGACGGGGGGAGGCGAATTATTGGAGAACTCAAATCGTTAACTATGGCTATTGCCGGCTTCCGTGGCCCAAACTGTACCCTGTGAAAGGACAGAATCGTTTTGCTGAGCGCGCTTAAGCATCTGGATGTCGTCTCCAACATTGCACAGCGGACAAACGGGCCATTGGGGCGCTTCAACAAAGTGGTGCTGTGAACCGAGCCTCCAGTTTGGGTGCAAAAACACGGGTCATCTGTTTACAGTGATTAAGATTCTGTGGCGTAACCCTGGCTTCACAGAACATGACTTGTGTAAATACAGTTCAACTCCCCATCTGCCTGTTCACCCAAGTATCAGCCTCTAATGAACGCGGTGGGCGAGAGAAGACTGAACACAGTGTGCTGACATCCCCCCCCCCCCCCCCCCACACTCCAACCCACTACCCCCACCTCCGCCCCTCCCCCAACCCCCCTCCACCTCTCCATCCCCTAAATGCTTTGGTTTAAGGGCAATATGATTTAATTTAGCGACTAGGCGGGCGTTATGAGCGCATAAAGCGATATGGGAGGTTAATATTTAAAATTCTATCCGCCCCCTCTACGTCGCCCTCTCCCCCCAAAAAAGGAGGCAGCAGGCTGTACAGTTTTGTAAGGGAGGGCATGAATTTCACCTGTATCGCGTGCATGAGTAACAGCAGTAAAACAGCACCTGCAGGAATAAAACATAAATACTCATTCACCAAATGAGTTTGCTTTTCAAACGCAGCGAAGATCAGCGCAATGCGAGATTTGATGGCAGAATTTTTTTTTAGAAAAAAACCATTCTCCACGTCAATCACAGACGTCAATCTCAGTCGCACTCACGGGAAAATTGTTGGGACGAGTTTCAAAGATAAAAAATAGATACTATATATATATATATATGTTCAGAGTAATGTACGGGAGAGCTCTGATAAAAACATTGCTCTCTCCGACACCTTCCCACTAACCTCACACACACACACACAGACACACACACCACCACCGTGCAATTCAACGGTTCACCCACAAACACACAGTCACTCCACTTTACAGTATATCCCGTGAAGCGCTGTGGGACATTTAAACGACGTGGTAAGTCCGCTGTATCATATACAAGGATTATTATTCGAAACTACTGACACTGAATTTTGGAAGAAAATAAATGGCAAAAAGGATTTTATTTTTAAGTGATATTGAAATGGGTTCTTTTACCCCAACTTGACACCCAAGAGAAAGATTCAGTAAGTGTAACAACATTCGTGGAAGTGTTTTTTTGGTGGGAGGGGAGGATTTCAATGGCATTTCTCTATTTCACCACCCCATCCATCCCCCCAAAACATAACAAAATCAGAAAAACCGCGGTTTCAATTTGCCTCCGTCTAACTCTGGTTTTATCAATCTTATTAGACACAAGAAAAGAGTTGTATTAGACGCAAGAAAGAGAACAGAAGACAAGGGAGAGAGAGAGAGGGGAGGTGGGGGGAGGCAATCACTGTGGATGAACTCTCTGTAATAGGAATCCACACAATTAAATCCCAGCCTCGCCTATTTCCTGAAGCCTGACTGTGTGAGTTATTCATTGTGCTGTTGAACAGAGGAACAATTTTATAAGAGCGCGGACAAATTCACTCACAAGAGGCAAAGAAAATACAAGTGTGCAAGGGGTGGGGGGGGGATACCACTTATTCAATAAACCAATCTCCCTCCACCTGCTGCCAACACAGAGAGAGAGAATGCCACAGAGAGTGTGTGTGTGAGAGAGAGAGAGAAAAATCTAGTCTCATTTAATTCTGTTTTCAACATTGCTGACATAAGGCACAGCTTTACAACATTAAGATTCCACAAAACACACACAGAATGAAAGAGTGTTTTTTTTAAAAATAAAAAGGCTTGAGAATGAATTGTACAGCAAAATTAGGCAGATTTTTCGATGCAATAAGATTGCAGGCAATGAACATCTCTTATCTTACATGCTATTTTCCAAATCGACCGATTCACATAATTTTTTTTGGGGGGTGGTGGTGGTGGGAGAGAAGGGGACAAGACAAAACATAGCTAAGGAGAGGATATCAGGTGAGGGTAAAGGGGGGGGGGGGGGAGAGAGGGGGAAAGTGGGGGGGGGAGAAGTCAGAGTATCAGGTCTCTCTTGTTAACAAACTGCCAGGGCTGATTTTAAACGAGGAACATTAACAGGGAGAGAGAGAGAAGGAAAAAAATAACGAGGGGGAGACAGAAAGAAAGAGAAATAGATACTGTACTTACTTGGGAGAAGCTGGGAGCTCTGAGAGAAGCAAGTGGGTGGATGGGGTGAGAGAAGAGAGGAGGTTGTGTGATCCCAGATGGTTGGAGTCAGGGCTGGACAGTCCTCTGGAGATTGGGATGGGATGACTGAGACTGTGACTGACTGGCATTCCCTCGTTCCAATGAGGATCTGCAGCGTTTGGTGAGATGTTTGATTAAAGTCCTTCAGGTCTCAAGCTGGAAGGAAGGAAGGAGGGAGGGAGGAAGGGTGGGAGAGAGAGAGAGGAGACGAGGAAGAGAAGGGATTGTCTTTATCGGAGACTGTTCTTAGAAGTACTGGTTCCCTCTAGCACCCAGGGTGGAGAGAGGGAGGGGGAGAGAGACAGGGGGAGAGAGAGAGAGAGAGAGGGGGAGGGGGAGAGAGGAAAGGGGGAGTGAAGGGTAAAAGGAAAAAGATCAATAGTGGGTGATGGATTGATGGATGGAGAGGGAGGGAGGGATGGAAGGAAGGAAGGAAGGAAGGACGAACGGAGAGAAAGAGAGAGAGAGAGAGTGGAAGGGCAAAAGGGAAAATGGACCAGCATTGGGTGGTGGGATGATGGGGAGAGAGAGATAGTGAGAGAGGGGGGGTGGAGAGAGATGGAGAGGAGACAGATGGAGAGACACAGAGGGAGAGAGGGAGAGAAAGGGGTTGAGAAGGAGAGGGAGGGGTGGAAAAAGAGAGAATGGGGGGGAGAGAGGGAGGAGGGAACGTGATGGGGGAAGAGAGGGAGAGGGGTGGAGGAGAGAGATAAAGATAAAGGAAAGAGATGGAGAAGGGAGAGAGAGAGAGAGACAGAGACACAGACAGAGTCCTGTTGACTCTCAAATCAGATGGTTTCTCTCTCGCAGATCCAGAGAAAGACTCCTCTCTCTCTGTGTGTGTGTGTGCGTGTAAAACATAACACACAGCTCAACAAAAGAGAAGCTACTTACTGTGTTGTGAGACGCTCACAGTAACAGCACAAACTAGGGAGGGTCAACTTTCATTCAATAAGACAGAGAGATTGCTCTCTCAAGTCTCTCTCTGTGTGTCTGTCCTCTCTTCTCTCTCTGTCTTCACACTGTTATTTAACCCTGGGGCTGAACTCAACAGTGTAATCAGAGGTGTTTGCAGATTTATTTTTATGTTTGTTTGTTTGTTTGTATGCTGTTGTAGGATTTAAATCATAATATATAATAATACTTGGATTTTATAAAAGTCCCACTTTAAATATGTTATTTTATTTGAAGGTGTCTTTAATCAAATTTATTTTAAAAGTGGGGGTGGGGGGA